>JAQIXJ010001317.1:0-21696 GCA_034700185.1 Phthiracarus laevigatus
GACCTGTTATAGATAGCAGATACACTCTTAGAATATATCTGGATTATATCAAAGGCAAGATTAAGACAAAACAGCAGTTTCCAGTGGACCCGCGAAAAAGTTAAAAATGACATAGATAATAAAATTTTACTGTATTAATCATTCAGTTGTAAACAAAGTAACCTGAAATAAAAATATATTTTTATTTATCAATTAATATTTGAATCTGTTATTTCTCACCAATTACTGTTTAAAATGATCAGTATTCACTCAAACAAATTCATTTGTTAAACGATGAGTTTCAACTAAAAGAACGATAAGCTCTTTTCAGAAATCAAATTGGAAGTTTAAGCGAATACCTTATAGAAATTAATTTTCTTCACTTTTCAGACGTCTGGGTGTATACCGGTATAAGTGATTCTATTAATGCACAATAAGCCTTATGCCAGTTTTAAGAGTTTCGGTATAAAAAAATTATATGGTGTCTCAACACATGCAAAAGGACTTCACAGGATAACCGTTACTTACAAAAATAATGTGGTGCTACCGTTATATATATTTAGTTTTTTGGTCGGTATAAGATTAAAAAGTTCTGAACTAAAAAACTTGTTGTGTACAACTAAATTACTTATTTTTAGTACAAAAAGTTTTATTTGTATTTATTAGTTATAGTTTAGATATAAGCAAACAACATATAAAAACAGATTTTAATGAAATTGCGATTCATTATTGAAATCTATATTTAATAACATTAATACAAATTTTAATTATATTTTTTGTTTAAATTTTTATAGCTAATTTAAAAAACTCGTTAACAAATACTGTATAATATTTTAGCATTAACCCTAATTTGTTGAGACTCCACTTTCTACCGAAATAACAGTTTACAACCATAACACTTATTAACAGAGTGCAACAGAGGAGAGGGTCTAGATGAAATATACCACCCACATGAAAATCTTAAGTCATAAAATGTCATATTTTTCTTAAAAATGGAACTTTTTTGGCCAAAAATTCAAAAACTATCGCTTAAATCCGATGCGATTGACCACCATCGAACTTTGGAAAAATCCGAAATGAAACCCCACCATCCTTCAAAGTCTGGAACACTGTGCTTATTAGATAACCCAAATAATAGTAAATCAAGATCAAACACAATTTTTATATAACATAAAGACTTGATGAAAGACTAGCAATTGCTTAACCAATATCCTTAAAAATTAAAAGCAATTATTATTATTATTAATGATCTCTATTTAAAAACAATACACACCAAAATGAAAAGATCGAAGGTTATAGGATTGCAGTAGAGGTGGAAAAACTTTGATTATGAGAGTCCCGTCCTGTTTCGTTAATTATAAGTAGCAGTCCTGTCCTGTCCCGTCCAGTTTAAGGAATTAGTTAGTCCAGCCCAGTCTTGTCCCGATGCTATTTTATTTTTATCAATATAAAGATTTTTGTTAATCGAATAAAATATTTTATACAATTTTTGTTGATACAAACTACTTAATGAGATAAAATAAGTTATTTCACTGATATATTTGTTTAAAGTTGAATACAATTAATTTTGACGATGTTTACACATTAATCGTTTATTATTTATAGATTTTCGGGATTAATTCAACGAATTTTACAATCCCGTCTTGTCCCGATATTTATTTGGTACAAACCAGTCCCGATAAATCCAATAAAAATTTGCTGAATCCCGATCCTGTCCTGTCCCTTCCCGATATTTTTTCCAGGTCTATATTGCAGTACGATTATATAAATAATGAACCGTTGGAATTAAATTTTCTTGTTTTTGTAACTCAATAAAAAATTATTTTGATTTAAAGGATATTTTTATTAATAGAGAAGAATTATGGTTAACACAGTAAATTTTATTGCATTATGTTTAGCTAAAAAAAATTTTTATTTCTATTTCTTGTCAAAAAATATAGATTTAAAATTAAGTATAGAGTGTTTTTATTTTAAATGATTCAAAGTATATAAACAAAATAGAGTTAATATGTTTGTTTGACAAAGTGTTCAAACTATTTCACTCATTTAATTAATAAAATTAACTTTAGTTAGAGATAATGCAAATGTTAACTGCATTTGTAATTATGAATGGATTTCATACAAACAACAAAATTGTATTAAATATTTCGATGCATTAACATCTTATGACGAAGCAGAAGTATACTGCCATATCAGCTTCGGAGCCACACTGTTAGAGTTAGACACAGTAGAAGAGCAAAGATACTTGAATTTAAAATATAAAGTCATCAAGTATCTTTGCACTTCTACTGTGTCTAACTCTAAATTTGCTACGATTATTAAATCTCGAAAATAATGTATGGCTAAAAAGTGATTTAAACTTGCTTTGGCATTTGGCTTGACATGTTCATATCCATAAGTTTGTCTACTATAGTGAACTAAAAAAACATATAAAAAATTTAATCTATGTATAACTAAGAAAATCATACTGTTTGTTTTAAATAAAAATTATATTTGTGGGAAATAGTGATGATAAAGCTCGGGTTTCAGAGGCTTCCGCTGGAACCTGAGCCTCGGGTAAATTAGAGCCTGAGCCCGAACCTCTTACCTGGACCCTATGCCTAAAGCTATATATATTTCACTACAGATAAGTAACAAAATAATTTTACAAAATTATCAAATGACTTTTCACGTAGTATTTTTTCATTTAAAGTGATATATGGTATTGTTTATGTACCAAATTTCCTAATTATAATCTATAATTAGATATTTACTATTCTATTCCTAAATTTTTAAATAATTTATATTCTATTGCTAATTTTTTAAACATTTTCTATTCCTATTCTATTCTTCGTATCCATTTTCGCACATTTCTATTCTATTCCTATCAAATTTAATTAACATAATGTAAATTAATTATAGTGTAAACAATAATTTTATATTAAACAAAACTTACATAGACTTAAATGACAATAAATGGCAACTATAAGGCAATCCAATAAACGCATTCTTAACGATATAATGCTTTGGTGGTTAAAGCATGACTTTTATATGTAAAGGAATAAACATAAATTGAAGATATAAAATGTATGTTTATATAACATAATGATAAATGATAGAAAATATCAACGTTAGATTCAGATGTTTTCAAACTAATACTGTTAATTTTAAAACTTATGAAATTATTAATTTAAATACAACATAATTTTATACACAATATTAGTTTACTTTTATGTCTAATGCCAGACATTGCAGTGTTTCGATTACTTTACAGTAATCATTATCAATGGCTTTAATCGTTGTTATATTAGATGTGAGGCATCGAATTCATATATAAACAATTGAATCATACACAAAATTCCAATCAAAGTTATTATAAAACTTATTTATTCGAGCTTTAGTCTATTATATACAACATTTTAATTTTCATTATAATGAATTCTGAAGTGCAAAAAACATTTATAATTAAAATGAAAATGTTGTATATAATAGACTTAAGCTAGAATAAATAATTTTTATAATGTGCTCAAACATCAAATAAAAGTTGTTCTATAATACAGTAAACTTCGATTATAAAGACAAGATTAAATGAGCAGCAGTTAACACATAAACCCTTTTCCAATTAAAACTAATAATTGTATTCTCATACTCAAACTAGATTATGACTAAAATAAACAAATGTGGTCTAAACTACATGTAGAATTTTAATATCTGTTTAATATAAACATAAAACGTTTCAGAATATTTCTTGTGAATAAATTGCAATTTTATTAATTAAATGGTTAGTAACATTCTGATAAGAAATTATCTTTAAATTTCATAATCTTAGAAAATTCATTATTAACGCGATGATTAACGCAATTTAAATGCTTTTCAAGAGTAATAGAATCAATACTTGAAGTATAACATAATGTAACAGTAATACAAATAAACTTTTTAAAAGAACTTAAAAAGTTTTATATACAAAATCAAAATAATAAGATTAACATTTTATTTTTATATCTGACTAAAAATTTGTAAGAATAGATTGATTTGACTATTCTGTCCGTCCGCCCGTGCATATTAATAAAGGAATTTAAATCGATTTTTATGTTAAGAGATTTTTAGGTCAAAATTGTCAAAATGTTTGTCAAATGTATTGTCAAATTTTGCATTTAATGGGTTTGAAATTATGTCAATAGAGGGCTACAATAGGCAAAAATATGCAAAAATGACGAAATCTTAGGTTAAATTTTCAGTGGCGTGTGCTACAATTGGCTGTAATTGAATTTCAGGTTCAAAATGACAAAAAGGCTAAAATCGGATCAAAATTGAGAACCAAGCTTATAAAAATAGGAAAAATAGCCAAAATTGATGCTAAATATTCACTGGCATAAATTGCATGTTAGAAGTTTTTAGTGTCATATTATGTAAAAATAGGGTTAAAATGGGCACAAACAGCTTAAAATGACAAAATTTGATTCAAAATTAAAGTGACATATGCCCCTAATAAGCAATATTAAAGATATATGATCAGAGTTTTCTTAAGTTCAAAAGTCTTATTTCATATTGAGTGAATTTATTATTAGACAAAATTTATTCTATTTTGACCGAAATACGAGAAGATAAACTTTTTTAAAAATTGGAAAATGATAAATTAAATAGTCGCTTTCTCTCTTCGTTCGCTCGCTCCCATTATTTTATATTTTAGGTTATAAGTTAGTTCTTATGTTAAAAGCAGATAAAATCAAAAACAAATCACTTTATCATCGTTTGTTAGTGGCATATTTCACTTTTATTTTTGGCATTTTTGCCGAATTTCCAATTTTTTGACTAGATTTTGCAACCTTTTTGAGATTAAAACTCCATATTTTTACTGCAAATAGCGGCATATGCCACTTAAGTTATTAATCAAAGATTTGTCATTTTAGCCTAGTTTTGACCATTTCTGATAGTTTTTTTTGGTAATTTTTTACCATTTTGAGTCTGTAAGTCAACATTTTTACAGCAAAATCCGACATATGCCACTTTTATTATTAATCAAAATTTGTCATTTTAGCCTAATATTGCCCAATTTGGCTAGTTTTCAGGTAAATTTTTGCCATTTTGAGTCTGAAAATCAGTATTTTTATGTCAAATACCGGCATATGCCACTAAAATTTTATTCTTAATTTTAGTTTTATTTGCCTATATTTGTATATTTTGGCCAGTTTTTTGGTATTTTTTGTTATTTTTTCAACAAAAAACGGCATATGCCACTAATTTTTAAACTAAATTTTAGCTATTTTTATCAGATTCCAATTGCCAATTTTGAGCATACTTTTTTATATTTTTGACCGTTTATTTTGTCCTTTTTGACTAATAAATTCCATTAATTAGCATAAGAAAAAGGTGAAAATCGCTTTATTAAAGTAAGAAATTTTGCAAAACCATTTATTAAAGTAAAAAGAACAAAATCCCTTTTTTAGCATAAGAAATTGATCAAAAATCCTTTATTAACTTAAGAAAATCTTAAAATCCCTTAATTAATGTAAGAGTGACGGACGGACAGACATACGGACATAGTCAAATCAATATATCATACAAATTTGCAAAGTCAGATAAAAAAAGATTATTGAATAATACAGAATAAACCCTAACGTTTATATTTTATTTAAGGAAAAACCCTTAACGTATAAAACACCTTTTAATAAGAAAGAACATTCATTAAGTGTAAAATCAGCATTGAACTTGCATTCGTGTACATAACTATTATGAATTTAATGATTTCAGACATTTATAGAATAGGTTTTGAAATTGAAATAAACTAATTAATGCCAAATATTTTCAGTTGATAGTTATCAGTATAATTACAAAATTTAAGTTAATTATCCATATTCCTTTGTAAATATTGATGCATAAAACTATAGTACGATATTTGGTACATAACAAAGGTTAAAATATTAATTATTATCTTACAGACGTAACTGAGAATAGAACTTTCAGATAATTCGCATATTTATTTCGAAATGATTAACAAGGCTGGTACAAAAAGTTTTAAATTTATGTTATTAATTATGTTATGCCACTATAATCTTTATATATCGGAAACGATTAGTTAATAATATTTTTTAAAAAAATTTAATTGCGTATAAAAATGATTAGTATATTATGATAATTAGAAATATTCGAAATGTTATGATAATAACACTGAATAATTGTATTTTGTATTTTATAAATTATGAATAATGACAACTAATTAAATATTTGACTTTAACTTACATATTCTTTATGAATAAAGCTTGAAAATAATTTATTTATTTAGTTTAAAGAATTCATTATAAAATTGATTAAAAAGCTAAAATTTTGAGTATATATTTACTTAAGCCAACTAAAATTATGATTTAAAAAAAGGTAATTTTACTATTTCCCTATTTTACTATTTTTGCAAAATCAGCTAAAATTATTTTAATTGGACTTAAATTTAAAAAATAAAACATCATGCTTTGATTTAATTCAATACTAAGTAAGAACTGATAAGAAAAAATAATTGTCTTTTCAATGCTGTTTTAGGTTAACATTTTATAAAAATAAAAACAAAAAAAATGACAATATGTAATATTTTTGGTGTTTCACTCTTGTTTAAATAGAAGGTTTTAAATTATACTTTAAAATGAGTTCTTCGGAATTTGTAATATTTTGCTGCTTCTTTATTACAATTAAACTAATCGCGATTACATTGATAATTGGATGTTAAAAGTTTACTTTACGATTGATGATTTTCCTCAGCGGAGTTATCGGAAAACCAATAGTCATAGTCATAAATAGTAGAACTAATTTCCGGATAATTGTCATAATGATAATAGTGATAATACAAATCTGAATCAAAATTATCAAGATTGCCAGATTGAACAACAAAGTTCGGTGGATATAATTGTTTATGGATAACCGTACGATCAATGTAAACTGTATCCAAGAATTTAATAGTGTAATTGATTTTTGGTCGTTGTTTTGCGATTTCAATCAATTTAAGAATAGTTTCGGTCGTTATATGATTACAATATCGAAATTTTAGTGAAAATAAGTGTAAACATTTGTCCGTAAGATTCGCAACGCCAGTGTCTGTAATCGATGAACCGTTTTCGGATCCATTAATTTCAACAGATTTTAAAAGATTTAGGTGCGATAAATAGTTAATGGTTTGATCAGATAATGTGTTCGATGTAACAATACTGATGTGTTTTAGTTTTGGGAAATAATTTCCAATATTACAAACAAAATATTCATCAATTAAATTAGTTTTAACTCTTAAATATTTCAATTCTACGCATTGTTTCAATAAATCTACAGACCATCTAAACTTTGCTAAACTGTCAATCGATTCCGAACAAAAATCTTTAAGGTAAACACGTAAATTCAAATATTCAAGTTTAGTGAAATGATTGATGCAATTTAATAATTCCGTATAACTTGAATATGGGTTTAAATCACCACATTTGAAAAATACCAAATTTAATAGTTTGATTTTTTTACAATTCTTTGACAAATTTTTAAAAGCGCTTACAAACACAGATATATCCGCATAACATATATATAGCGACAACTTTTCCAGATTAATCATTTGCGATAATGCTTTCATAATAGTAATAGTATTTTCGGTTGTATCGATTCGATATGTAATTAGTTTAATACTGGTACCATAATATTTAACAAAAATATTGAGTAAATCACTAGTATTCATGTAGTATTCGCGTTCATTCGAAATTCTAATTTCTTTCAATTTCGGTACTAATATTTCATTCGACTTGATATCAATCAATTGCGATAGCATTATATTAACAATTCGACTTTTTTTGGACAAAAACGTAATAAAGTCTGTTAGAAACGAACGTGCGATCGATCTAACAATTGTGTTTGATGTAATTCCGGAAAAGTAATCGATCGCAATGTATTGCCACACTTTTCGCCGAAACATTGCCACTCATTTATAAGATCAATCATTTCGCTTTGATGGCACTCCAGTGATAACAAATTCGCACAATTGTCTGTAATAATGCGCAACAATTGTTCATTTGTTTCCGGCTTTTGATACCTTATTTCATCTGAATCCGGATCCTCATCGTAGTAACCAATAATAATTTTTGAAATACGATTACATTTCCCTAACATTTTCTCGACAAAAGTAATTTTATACTGTTCAAAACTCAACAACTCATTGCCATATATAAAGTAATGTGATTTTTCGTGGATTATGTACTTTTGAACACCAGAATTTGAAGTGTTTATAATATGCAAACCCCGTTGGCGATTATATATATTTCTCATCCAATTTTTTGAAACGCTTTCGAATTTGATTTTATATCCAAACGGCAAATACTGTTATATATATTCACTCAAATCATCGCCAAAACGATCAAAACTGTTACGACTAAAACCTGTTTTCAATTGATCACTCATTTTCTAATCACGTATCTAATTAAACTATCAAATTAATAATTAAAATCATTTAAACTATTCGGAAATGAGAATAATTACATTAAGATTATTAAATGTTAAAACTTAATATTTAACTGAGTATTAACTATTAGTTTTAGTCAATCATTAATTATAAAATTAGTCATTAATAATACATCTTTTGTGTTGTATGCGTTTACAGTTCAATCGAAAAAATCTGTGATTATCATATATTCATATTTCAAAATTGTCCGGATTGCTGTGATACCCTTTATAGGGACCTACACTGGGGGGCTAAACCCTTTTGCCTAGAGGATTGCAAAATGGGGATTTGGAGTTGGATCCTACATATCAATCAACTCATCTCAAAAAACGAAGTTAAATGAGAGGTCACTCGAGTGGTGTACATCCCCTTATGGATAATCTATATATTCACAATATTAATAATCCGTACGAAGCACTGGCTGAAACCTCGTTTTACTTATGACTCGAATAAAAAGATAAGGTATACTAAACTTATTAACGGCAGTTATAATGTTAAATTATGATGGAAGCATTTGGCATTATGAGCATAAAATCGAATATATTTGTTTGCATACTAAGTATGGAAAAGTATGTGCTCTCTCTCGCTCTCTTATATAGTTATTTATATATCATAGAGAATTCTAAAATCTTGAAACTATTTTAAACTTTTAACTAAGTTTTAATAAAAAACAATTATATAAATTACAATTTTAATTTAATAATTATTTAAAATAGAAGACATCGTTTATACAGTAAATGGAAATTCTCCCTAATAATCTTATGCTTCTCAATGCTTTTTCGTTAAGCTCTTCACTAACGGATTTAAGCTTTTTTAAGCATGTATTTAATTTTGGTAGCATAGAATGAAGTGACTTTAGACCACATGATTTCAATGTCACATTTTCATAATCAATAATTGCCAGATTTTTCGAATCAACCAAATTAATCATTACATGGAATGCTTATTTATGATATTGAAACAAAAAGAAATTCTTATTTAATGTTTAACAGAATCATAATGAATTGTATAGTAAAAGGATTAGGATTTATGGGTAAAACGGCAGAATACCCATTGAATGTCTTTTATTAAATTTATTTTCATTAATTTGACCAAAATTGTATGCAATGCCAACTCATTATTTGGTTCATTATATTTATGTTGTAAACAAACACCATTAGTGGTCTCTTTATTTCCGTTTCTTAAACCATTGTTAGCAGTTTTGATCTGAATTGACTGAAAAAATTTCAAAGGATTAATTAAATCTAACTAATAAATCAATTATGTCTAATTTATTTATTTTTTTTATTGTTATTACTTATTCAAACAATGTCCAGCAGTTATTATCCACTTTTCATTATCTATAACTTCTGTAAATACCAGGCGCTAAAATCAAATCATTTAATTAAAATTTAACATCACTGTGTATCGTTTTAATATTTAATTTGTAATGATTTACGTTTTCCCACTTAAATAATTTTATATATATTATTGTTTAGAAATTCTATGTTAACAAAATGTAATATATGTTATTGGTTTTGATATTATGATTGGAATATTTAATAATGTCTTTTTAGTATTTAATTATAAAATCTTTTACAATATATTCACTTTATTTAACTCTATGACAAAATGGTTTTATTAAATTTAACAATGAAAAAAGTCGTATTATAAAATCTTGAAATTATTTAATATTTTTTAATAAAAGTTAACTTTTTTGTAAGCATTTAACAATCATTTAAAAATAAAATATTTGTTTCCAACATATTTTAAAAACCTACAGCAGTTAAAACATATAGTAAAGATAATACTGTAATTCTATGAACAATTCTAACCGGTTTACGACCAGTTAATATTAAATTTTAACTCAAATCCTAAAATCTTGTAGACTTTAGCCTGAACTTAATCTTTTAACATATTTTTTAATAATAACTTATATTATTAAATGAATAAATAGTAAAATTACAACTTTAATTTAATAATTACAGTAAATGGAAATTCTCCATCATAAGCGTATCGACCATTATAGATATTTCTAACTGCTATCGCCAGATGTTTCGAGTCAACCAATTTAATCAATATATGTAATGCTAATTTTTGTTATTAAAATTAAAAGAAAAGTATAATTTAAGGATAATCGTCATGATAATTAAGTTTTTTATTCAAAATAAGTTATAAGTATTCTACAAACTCTCTACATAATTGTCTAAAAGATTTAAGGACTCTGTTAAAAAATTATTAAATCATAAATTACTATTTTTTATCCACATGACCTGAGTCTTATATAAATATTTTGTTATTGTTTATATAATAGCAGTTTATTATCTAAATGTATAAGGAATTTATTTTAATAAACTGATAACTCAAAAATAATTAATGTATTCTACTAAAATATTTCTAAACGAAAAATACTTATAAAGTATTAAGAATAACTTACTCTCGATTGTTTTAAAAATATAGTAATAACTTTGCCTTTTATGATTTTGTCTCAACAACTAGATTTACAGTTTAATAAATATTAATTAAAACTATTTATATAATTACTTGTTTTAAATTGAAAATATTTAAAATAAGAAATGGATGTAATTTTGCAACGTATACGTAAACTGATATGCAAAAACAAAATAAGCGTTGTTGATTTGATTGATGTTTATCCGTTTGAGTAATGAGTATAACTTAAATTACTTCATTTTTTATACGCCTGCGTGTTTATCAAACATGTTTGACATACATGTCAAGCTTTATAAAGTTTTACCAATTTACTGATCTAAAAGCTGCCACTTTTTTTTATCTATGAAACTCTCACGCTCTCTCTCACTAACTCGCTCACGCATTTTCTCCTTTCGTCTCTCTCTCTCTCTCTCTCTCTCTCTCTCTCTCTCTCTCTCTCTCTCTCTCTCTCTTTTCACACACACATTGTTGATATACAATAGAAAGTGTGATTATCAACAACTATAAAATATATGACGCGAATTTAACTAAATCAATGGGAATACAAATTCAAATGTGCACAATAATATTAATAAAGAACTTTTACAAAAGTGTGTATATGAAAAAGGTAACGAATGTTCTTCGTCTCTGGCTTATATAGTTTGGTGTAGTGTTGGGTATAACAATGAGTAGGAGTAGCAGTTCAGTTAAATGTCAAACCATAATAATATTTGTGGGAAAGGATATACTGAACATGTCTAACATTAGTATATTTTAAAAATTTTTTGTGATTAAAATAAATTTTAACACGTTTAAAGTTTATATATTTTAAATAATTAAGATATATTAATATATTTTTGGTAATAAGAAAAATAAAAATGCTTATTACAAGTTTATTATAATTAGGTTAGTTTAATGAAGAATGCTAGTTAAATAAATTAAATAAAATAAAACTGATACAAAATGAAATTACAGTTTATAGCCATTATCGAGTATTCGATTGAGTTTGATTTATCGGTGTCCACTGCAAATGTTGTTGATTGTTGGTTTTCCGTTTAGATTAACCAAAATATTTAATAAGGTGGCTCTAATTTGTCGTAAAACTTCGTTTGAGCGCACAAGATGTCCAGTAATTGAAGTAAAAACAGCATAGTTTGCCAAATCCGGTAATAGAAATTCCAAAGAGTTGGATTCTTCGCTTTGAATGTTTAATAGTACGCTGATGAATATCAGATGGTTACGTAAATAAATTTCAGCAGCTCGCGTTTCGTTAAATGAGTAAATAGATAATAATATTCTTTCACTGATGTAGGAGTTAGGTGAAGAACAGATGTTTTGGTGATTATTTCTTTGACCCATTTTCGATGCTTTTATCCGCGATTTTTGCAATACGTCTTCTTGGTAGAGGTTGATTTCGCAATAGATAAGTTAAATTTTATTGTGAATTTTTTAATTTCGTTCTTATACTCTTACCGATAATTCTTTAAATTGTTCGAAGTCATAATCAGGTCCAAAACGTTTTTCTCTGGTGGCATCGTGACCAATACCTTCTTGCTGTTCGATTGCCGACAAAGTATTTGATTTATCTTTCGAAATTGTGTTTTGGGTAAATCCTATAACTTGTTTGAGCAAAACTTTCACTTTTGCCAGAAACTATGCGTCACTGTTAGACATCTGTGAAATTATTTTATAAAAGAACCCCGATTTTGTTTGGGAAAGCGTAAACTAGGAATGAATTTGAGCCACTTCTAAATCGTTGAGGAATTTAGTTCAAACAACCAATATTAATCTTATCGGTTTTTTAGGAGTAGTGATTGAATACAATTAAATTAATTTATAGAAAGTCGACAAGCAGGAAATTATTTAAACTATAATTTCCATGTAGGTAACTAGAGAACTGATTAATTTTGAAAATCAAATTTATTGCTTGAGTATTTATTGACTATTATAAAAAATTAGTTTCTAACAAAAAGAACGAGTTCTTGAATCTTGTATTTGTAAGATGAAGGTTATACAATGTGCCATAACGTAAGTAGAGGAACAACTATTATTTAAATTATAAGAAAACGACAAGTAGTATTTTATCTAAACGTTCTTACTTAAATTACCATTAAATGGAATTATAAAATTTGTTAATTATTTTTTTTGTATGGGTCTTCATTCATTGTAATTAAAAAAATGTAAAAACATTTTTGTTATCTCAGTTTAATGTTGATAATATTATACCTGAATCATTTATACGACTGAGTTTAAGAGTTTAAAATTGTGTAAATAATTGGTAATTAATTAATCAATATCGACATGAATGAATTTAATTCAATTTAATTATTTAAGTAACTAGTTACTTGATTACAAAGATTTGATATAAACTTTAATTGCTTGGGATGTAAGAGGGATGCTAGAAAAGAAAGATGTAAGTTTTAATATGAAAAGCTTCTGTGAAATAATTATTGATTTTTCTATTTTATTTTACTTATTTTTATGATTATTCGATTTATTTGTTCGACAAGTAAAAGAACAAAGAAGTAAAAAACAATTTAAAAGAAAAAACAACTAGTAAATGATTTAAATTTTCTTCATTGATAAATCATTAATAGATTAGCTAAAACGAATAAACGATTTCATTGCTTGACCCTATGTTTATTCATAAAGTTTTTATTAGAGAAAATATAATAAATCTCTATTATAAAAAATTTTATATAAAATTTTATCGTTTAGTGTAGGTATAAACTGGTCATAATTTAAAACCATTTAACTACAGTAGGAATGATTAAATAAAACACTGGCATAATCGAAATTCCAACACACTTTACTTTCATAAAAAATTTCCTTTTTACGTAAATCATAATTTAAAGTTTGCGACAAATAAGAATTTGTTAAAGTTTAATTAATTTGTTTCCTCCATTGTTATTGTATGTGATAGGTTTTTTAAAATTTTTGATTGGTGCTTGAGGGGAACAAAAAAATAATTTTATCTTATCAAGTTTAAATTTTTTTAATTGTTTTATAGATGTCACATAGTTTTTGGTTTTTTTGAAAGATAAACTTCAAATTAAGTGAA
This sequence comes from Phthiracarus laevigatus, assembly GCA_034700185.1. Lineage (NCBI taxonomy): Eukaryota > Metazoa > Arthropoda > Arachnida > Sarcoptiformes > Phthiracaridae > Phthiracarus > Phthiracarus laevigatus. The sequence continues at coordinate 13,884 of JAQIXJ010001317.1, forward strand.
ACTTTGCTCAATATAAAGTCGAATAAGTGGTCCATACTTCTCATTTCGTTTGAAATTAAGTTACCAAAATCTTTATGATATGCTGACTCACCATTGCAATTATTCTACCTGATATATTAGAATAAATTAGTCGTCTTAAAAGACTTGACACGGGCTTTCATATTTTGCTGATATAATGATTTTGTTAGTCCATCTTATCCCATCTCATCATCTTTTCATATTATAAAGTTTAGAGTTTTTGCATTGTGATTGGTCAATGTGATATTTAGCTTATTCTCGAGAGTAAATTATAAACTTAATTCTGTAGTCAATTATTTCATCCTAGCAAGTTATTTCTTGTGATGGGCGTTCCACTACAACATCGGTGGGTATTATAGGATCTCTTCCTAATGTTAAATAGAAATTTGAGTAACCTATGCTCGATTGAATGCTTGTATTGAAAGCAAATATTACAAATGGCCTCCATACCCCTCTCATGTGATCGCATACATATTGTGATAACATCTCGGCTAAGTTCTTATTTAATCTTTCCATAAAGTAATAAGTTTGGGGATTGTATGCTGTGGTCTTGACATGTTGAATGTCATAGAGGCTACAAATCTGCTCATAGATAATTTGCTCGTAATTATTTTGCAATTGTCAGTTATAAGACCGTAAGGTAATCCATATTTCAAAATTATACTTTTATCCAGAAAATCGGCAAAAATAAACTGATCAGGTTTACTATAAGCAGCTGCTTATATATAATTTGTTAAGTATTCCACATTAACGTAATTAATATTAATGCTGTTGGTCGAAGTAGGAAACAGGCCAAGTGTGTTACAACCCCACAGTTCATAAAGACCTTCCACTTTAATTGGGAATTTAAGAACGATTTTAAGCAGATACAAACCCTGTTTGGACATAATCATGTATGTCATGTTTATGAGTTTCCAATGGTAATATTGTAGGAACGAGGTTTTTATATATGAATAAATAATTATAATTATTTATTAAATCCCCGGGAAATTACTAAGAGATTGTCATTTCTATATAATTTTGTTTTATTTAATACATATATAAGCGAATTATTATTAATTTAGGATTATTATTGTATTAAACTTATATGAGAAATATTAATAAATGTATTAATCTAATATAAAATATTGAATATTTTATTGATATAAAAACGAGACTATACAAATGGAGCCACCAGTGAGGAACATCACGATAATGGTTAAAATAAATAATTAGTTGAATGTTCAACAAGATTGGACCATTTACTTTTATATTCGTCTCATCCGATTCTAATTATCAAGTAATTACGGGTTCAAACTAAAACGGTTCTGTGGCAGATAGAGTTGTAAAACGATTTACACGAAGTTGAATAACAAATTAAAAGGAGGGCCTATGCCCGCTCAGGTTTTGGCTAATTTGTTTAAAATAACATTTCTAAAGGATGGGTTTAATACTGGATTTAAAATAAAGTTGCGAACGGTATTTGATTCACTAAGATATAGATTGATGATTTAGATTTAGTATAATTACTGTGATATACTAGATTAAGTATATAAAGCAATATATTAGTTATAAAATATATTAAGTATATATTTATACGTATTTAAAGCCGCACCCAAAGAAAATAAAACCTTTCCATTTTTTTATGATCAATATCCTATTAAATACTATAGTCATAAAATTATACAAAAGTTAGGAATAAATAGATATTTTGATTCATCATCCGTTATTATTTGCTTCAATAATGAATCAATAATTGTGCTAAAACCGACAAATTTGACTCAGTATTCAAACAGTTACGCATAAGATATTTGTATGCACCAATGATCAATGTTTTGCCAAATAGACTAACATGAATAATATGGATTTTGAGTATGAATAATGCTAATGATATTCTAGCTTATATCCTTGATAAGATACGGTCTTCAAACATCAATGTTGGTGATAAAACTTTAATTAACACAACAATAGGCGAGCTTGTTAATGCACAAGAATTTAATGCTGAAAGAATAAATGATTTATTAAATTCCGAATTAACTCTTCAACAACAAATTCAACAAAAGGACGAAATACTTGTAGAAGCAGAGGACACTATACGCCTGTTAAGAATAGAAGTAGACGAGAGTAAAGGAAACATTGAACTGCTGAATGAGACTATTAATAATTTAAGAGATCAAAGAGAACCTCTTCTTAGCGATTCCGAAAACAACAGTATACATAGTTCAGTACCAGACGACAACGATCAACTAAACATGAACCAACAACAATTATCCGATTTGGCAAATAACATAACAGCGAACATGCCCGATAAATATACTAGCATTAAACAGTTTTCCGGTAACCCAAAAGATGCGATATCATTTATGGAGGACTTTGAGTTTTATGCTGCTGCAAATAATTATAACGGAGATCGAAAAATTACAAAATTTGGTGCGCTAATGCAAGGTATTAGCCGCGATTGGTTTTCATTGGAAGTTTTAGGAAACACTCTAACATGGGATGAAGTTAAACAACTATTTTTCGCCCAATTTTTGCCTGTTAACTACGAAACGTACATTCGAAACGAATTCAGATCGAGAAAACAACAAATATTCGAACCATCAGCAAACTACATTTGCTCAATGAGACGATTGTTGCAAAGAAGTAATCTTAATTTACAAGAAGCTGATGGTGTTGATTGCATCGTAAACAACATGCTACCACAAATAGCTCAACAAATAATTCCATTCAATCCAAAGACATATTTGGAATTACAGAATATGGCCAACCTAGTAGAAAAAAGTTTAAAAGCAATACAAGAAGGTAACGAAAGTAACGTTATGGCAATAGCGTCTGCTCTGAGCTCATTAAATATAAATGAACAACCAGTTACACCGAAACCATTAGTTTACTCAAATACATCACGTGGTCCAGAGAGAAATGTCAATGCTTCGCCGCGTTGTTGGAAATGTAATCGTTTAGGTCATGTGCAAGCAAATTGTAGGGTAACATTCCAATCAAGAGGTTTTTACAATCGTTACAACAGAGGACGAAGCAGATATAATACCAGATATAGAGGCAACAGAAGAGGGTCATTAAGAACAAATCAAAACGTTTCAATTTTGACTGAACCAAAAGCAAATCCTGATCAAGTTGTGGACCTTCTGAACATAGTCACTGATAATTGTGGTTACACTGCTAAAGTAAAAGTTAATGGCATTTCTGGTAAAGCAATAATTGATTCTGGAGCCTCCGTCTCATTGCTTAGTAGTCAATTCGCCAAAGTTAATAATTTTAGTGTTTTACCATGGAATGGAAGCGGTTATCGATTAGCTAATGGCCAAATGTATAAACCAAATGGCCAATCAAAAGTTAGATTAAGCGTCACCCTTGAAGAAAAATCGAGAGAGTGCGATTTAAATATTTTTATTTGTGATGGACTTCCTGTTGATGTTTTAATTGGTTTCAATTTAATTAAAAGTTTTGGTATAGTTATTGATGGCAGTAAAAACAAAACATATTTTTCATGACTCACAACAGAAGAAGACTTATTTCCTTTCAATATTAAATATTACAACGATGAAAGAAAAGAACCCAAGTATTGTGGCAGAATTTATAACGTTCAATATGTAATCATTCCACCCATGATGTCAATGATATTAGATATCGAATTCGAAAGCAAAAGACAAGTCCCAGATGGAAGTTTTCTCCTTATAAATAATAATGACTTAGAAATTGCTATGTCTAACTGTGTAGTTAACGTTTTCGATGGAAAAAGTATAGCATTGGTATCAAACTTATCATTTAAAGAACAAATTGTTGATTCTGGCACAATACTCGGTTTATATAACGACATTTCAGATTTAAAACTTTATTCTACGAATCTTAATAAAGTTACTGAAAAGGTGAACAATAAAGAAAACATAGAAATTGATTATTTTGCATACAATGAGAAATTAAATCCAGATAACTATGTGGAAACATTAAAACTAGATTGTGGGTCTGTTAAAATTGGAAATCACTTAACTGAAGAACAAAAGAATGAATTAACTAAGTTAATAATCGAATATAAAGAAGTAATTGCTTTCGATAAACACATTGGTCATACTAATATTATAGAACACGAAATTGATGTTGGTGATAGTAAACCTATACATGTACGACCATATAGATGTTCTGTAGCACAACGAAAAGACATCCAACAGCAGGCAAAATCAATGCTTGAACAAGATATAATTGAACCCGCTAAAACTCCATGGAGTGCTCCAATCATTATCATAAAAAAACCTATAAATAAAGGTGGCGGGTTCCGTTTTGTTAACGATTTTCGTGAGCTTAACAAAGTAACGAAATTTTGGTCGTATGAGTTGCCACGTGCAACCGATTATTTTAGAGCGTTATCAGGAAACAAATTTTTCAGCTTATTAGATAGTCGCTCAGGATTTTATCAATTGTCAGTCAAAGAAGAAGATAGAGATAAAACTGGTTTCATCGTGCCAGGCTTAGGATCATTTCGATATAAACGAATGCCGCAAGGACATCGAAATTCGCCTCAAACTTATGCCTGTGCAATGGATATTATTTTGGGGGATATTAAATTTGAGTCCTGTCTTACCTTTTTAGACGATATTCTGGTACCCGGGAAAAACTGGAATGCTCATCTAGAAAATCTAAGAAAGGATTTAAGTGCACTAAGAACCGCTGGACTCACTATGAATCATGAAAAATGTATATTTGCTGCAGCAGTAATTAAATTTCTTGGAAGAATTATAAGTGAACGTGGAATTACACTTGATTACAAACAAGTCGAAGCGATCGCCAAATTGTCTTCTCCAAACAGTCCAAAGGAAGTTAGACAATTATTAGGAAAAATTGGATATTTTAGAGAATATATTGATAATTATGCTAACATTGTTGCCCCCTTAAATGAATTGACGAAGAAGAATACAAAATTTAATTGGACTGATGAACATGAAGCCTCATTCATTAAAATTAAAGAACTTTTGATGAAACCTCCAGTTTTAGTACACTTCGATCCTTCGAAACAGATAGAATTGAGATGTGATGCATCAACGATAGGGATCGGATACAAATTAGTACAACTACCAGAGGATAATTTATGGCATCCCGTGTCATATGGAAGTAAGAAATTAACTGAAGCTGAAAGGAAGTGGAGTATTTCTGAATTGGAATGTTATTCTGTTATAACAGCTCTTAAGAAGAATAGATCATATTTAATAGGCCTTTCTTTTGCTATTGTGACCGATCATTCAGCATTAAAAGCACTTATGAATAAACGTGACTTACCAGGTAGACTTGCACGTTGGGCTCTTAGTATAGCTGAATATACAGAAGCTATAATTGTGCATAGACCAGGATATAAACATAATGATGTAGATTATTTATCAAGACATCCAATAGAAACTAACTTTGTTGGTTTAATTGAAGACGATCATTCTATTCCAACAGAAGAAGATTTTCAAAGAGAACAACAAGTAGATCCAAGAACCAAAGCAATTATTGACAATCTTACAGAAACTGATTCAAATTCAGAGACACATAAATTAATAAACAACATATTGTACCGTAGAGTTACAAATAACTTGTTGTTAGAAGTCCCAGCTTCTTTAGTAAATAACCTGTTATACATACACCATGATCACCAGTTTTCTGGCCACCATGCGTTTAAAAAAACACTGGAACGTTTTAAAGAACGCTACTATTTTCCAAGAATGTCAAAGGTTATAAATGAGTACGTAAAATCATGTTTATCATGTCAAACGAGGAAACGGCATGGTGGTAAAGGATACGGTTTAATGCAACCTATGTCAGCAACAACCACAGCTGAAAAATGGGGCATTGATTTTCTGGGAAGTTTTCCAAAATCAAATGATGGGAACAAATATGTAATAGTTTGTGTAGATTATTTTACAAAGTATGTTGAAACTGATGCGACAAAAGATAGCACAGCGGCAACTGTGACTCAGTTTTTAGTTGACAAGATAATAGCACGTCATGGGGTTATGAAGTACCTTATAAGTGACAGAGCTCAGTCATTCATGTCACGTATCCTCCACACTTTAACGGAACGACTAGGAGTGACACATATCCGTACAACTGCTTTTCATCCACAATCTAATATAAGCGAAAGAGTAAACAGCAGCATAAGCGCGATGCTATCTCAATATTGTTCGATAAATCACAAAGACTGGGATAGGCAACTGAGTAGTATTACATTAGCATTGAATACTCAACATCACAATAGCATTAAAACAACTCCATTTTACTTAGTATACGGTAGGATGTGCACATTGCCAGCTGACATCCCGGTTGTGGATTCATCGGAAGAGGACAAACGCAATCGATGGGATGTCGCACTGAATTTAGCTAGAGAGAATATAAAACGCAGTCAAATAGTTAATAAACAGTATTATGACATAAAACGTCAATTCAAAATGTTCAATGTTGGTGATAAAGTAATGTGCCATTATCCTAATCGTAGAGTTGGACTAGCGACTAAACTTCTTCATCTATATAAAGGACCTTTTGAAGTTGTATGTGTTAAATCTCCATTGGTCTACGAAATTCAGATTGCAAGAAACAAAACGGATATAGTAAATGTTTCACGACTAAAGAAATACACCGAGCGGACAAGATCAATTCGTTTGAATCCTCTTACAATAGTTGCAATGGTCATGTTGATTATTCAATTGATGATAGGAGTTTCAGAAACAATGTTTATTGAAGTAAGTCCAATTCAATGGAAAAGAACTGATATTAACGCAATCGAAGGTACACAACCGTATCATGTCAAAGTAACATACATTAATCCTTGCGACTCTCTAAAAAATTCGGATGGCAAGCTTAAACAATGGTGTTTAGATACGTTTCAGAGAAGTTTCATCAACCCACTAGAAACGATGTGTAACACTGATATGAAGCGTCAAAAAAGAGCACTACCTCTTTTGGTTGCATGTGTTACGGGAGTTGTTACCGTTGGAGCTATGTCTGTCTATACGACGTACAAAAACGTGAAACTAAACAAGAAGTTTACCGTTTTACTAGAGGAATATCAAAACATAGAAACGTCAATACACAATCAAGAAGACTCTACAAGCCATGTGAAAAACGCTCTTAAATTAGTTGGCAAAGAAATGAATTACACAATGCTTGAAACACTTGCTAAAAGGAACGAGTTTGACTCGGACATTGTACTATCAACCTTTCTAGCTTATAAATTCGCGACCGTGAGCTTTCAGTTCATGGACATCAAAAATAAATGGCAAAGAGGCGAAGTTGATACGAACTTACTAGATATCCTCAATGTATCAATAAACTGCGCACAAAACTGCACTGCAAAGAGTTTAGGAGCTGTCAGCTGTCATTTCGATGAATCTAAACAAATTGTAGTTTTATCGGTTACTGCAGACATTATATCAAAGTCAACGTATGTCATTGCAAGTGACCCATTTATTTTATACAAAGAAGTTAATTTTACATGGTGCGCAATTAACTTTGAAGGAAATAAACTAGTCGTTTACGACGAAAAACAAAATTGTCTTTACAGCGCAGGAGAAGTTAGATATTATCAAAACGATAAACTCTCTACAGTTCGTGTTGGTGAATGCAGGAATGAAAACTTCAAAAGAACGCTTTGGACCAGAGGAGTATGTTCAAACGAGAAACCTATTATACAAATCAAACTTGGTAGAAAACGAAACTATATCTATTGTAATCAGAATAATATTACAGTATTTGGTAAAGAAAGAAGCTGCCCAGAATATCCTTTCCAATTAGAAATTAAAGAGTCCTTTATCATTCAGAACTATACATATTT
>JAQIXJ010001318.1:0-21689 GCA_034700185.1 Phthiracarus laevigatus
AAAAAATTGTCGTTTAAATCCGATGAGTTTTCGACCCCCCCCCTAAAATTTGAGATTTTCAGAACCTGACCCCCCTCTGGCACTTCAGACCTTGGGTAACTATGGTTGTTATGTTATTGATACGCATACGTTATGATATACACAAATCATTCAATTGCCCTCTATATTTAAATTAAAATAATAGTTACATCATTTTGTCATATATATAGACAATTGAGTAATGCATGAAACAAGGCGTTATTAAAGTTAGCTTAACAGCAAAATGTTTAACGATCACACAAACTTAACGACAAACTGTAAGCTGAATGTAGATTGGTGTTGGTGTTGGTTACATTAGGTGTAGATTTTTGCAATTTATGCGTCAGGAAATGTTTGAATTAAGCGCATCTCGTAGTAGAGTTGAAACGTAACAAAAATTCATTACAAATTCAGTCAAATTATATGTTAAAAAATAAAAATCTGTTGATCGTTCAAAATAATTCATACTGTATATCAACTAAATTTTTAAAATACATTTTTATTTGAGCATTTGCTAGAATCAATCAAATATAAATTGCGATATATATTAAATGTATTGGTTGTCAAACTAATAAGCGAAAACGTACTTTAAATACGTTGTTATCAATGGTTGAGTTCAAATTTCAGAAACATTTTCAGATTGGGATCAGTAATGTATTTTTCGATCTGTTGTTTGGCTTCATGTCCGCCATCTCTATAATAGTCAGTCATTTGTTGTGCGTATTGAATCCAAACGCAATTCGCACATCCGCTCATACAACAATTATCTGGTGGTTCTGGTAATCGTTCCAATCGTTTTGGTTGCGACCACTCTTCCCGTGATATATCATTGCTCGTAATTAAGTTTTTATCTGATGAATCATTTGAAATGAATTTCAAACGAATTGCGTGTTTAAAACACAATAAAAGCCTATTTGTTTTATAACTATTAATGGATTTAAATAAATTTCTCGTAATTATCATAACATTAATAAATATATAAATAAATGCGATATTAAATCAAAAATCAAAACTGTTATCAAAAATAACAAATTTCAGTTTTACTGTTTGAGTTAGCCATGTGTTGCCATCTGTTGGATAACAAAATAATGGTTTATCGAAATGAATGAAAGGAAACAACAATTAAACTATTAAAGTGATTAGTTTTATTAAGTGATGGTTCGTTACGCTCAGTTAGTGATAGGACCAGCTGGCAGTGGTAAGTCAACGTACGTGTCTTCGATGATAACGCACGGAAAAGCGTTAAACCGTACGATAACAGGCGTTAACTTAGATCCGGCAGCGGAACAGTTTGACTACGATGTAATGGTTGATATTCGCCAACTCATACACATCGACGATGTGATGGACGACGAACAACTGAAATACGGTCCAAATGGTGCGCTACTATTTGCTATGGAATATCTGGTAGAGAATGGCGATTGGCTTCGCGAACAATTGGGTGATATGGACGAAGACTACGTCATATTTGATACGGCGGGACAAATTGAATTGTCCACACATTTGCGTGTTATGCGCGATATATGCAATTTGTTGGAAACTTGCGATTTTCGAGTGTGCGTCGTATTCCTTCTCGATTCACAATTCGTCACTGATATGTCGAAATTCTTCTCTGGTCTTATGGTATCGTTGGCGTCAATGATCAATCTAGAAGTTCCTTGTTTTAATATTCTTACCAAAACTGATTTACTCGATAAAACCGCCAAAAAACAATTGGAAAAGTTTTTGGAACCAGACTCCTATCTTCTGGAGGAAGAGTTCAATAGTAGCCATTGTTGGGGACAAAAATACAATAAATTAACGCAAACATTTGGTAAACTTGTAGATGATTACGCGATAATTAAGTTTATACCAATCAATGTGTTCGATGAAGACTCTCTCAACGATGCGTTACTCTGTATCGATAATGCATTACAATTTGGGGAAAATCAAGAAGTAAAAGTGAGGGACTTTGATAATGAAGAGATTGAAGGCGATAATGGACGCAATCATTTATAGCATTTTTTCACGTTGTTTTCTTTTATTGTACGGAGTAAGCTAATCCTAAGTTGTTTTGGATTTTAAGACTATTGCAACAGTGCCTGAATTTACGTATTGTGAATTATTTGTTGTATTAAAATTATTTGCTGTAAAAATTAAAAGTGATTCTGATAACGAAAATAAATAAATTTCAGATTATTATTTTATAAGCACGGGTATAATAATTCTAGTAGTTATAAGCAGACATCGGATAATTGGGATTTTCCCAAATTTTTCCATAAACAACCAAAAATTTGTAAACGTTATAATAACCAAATATGTTATTACACTGTTTTTGTCACCAAATTTTTAATTGCACATAAGAAATCAATGTTAAACGTGTTTTATTTTGTATAAAATGAATGTTTGCAAACGGTTCAGTGAATTTAAACAAGAAAACGAAAAGTTTTTTTGAAGTATTTGCGAAATTTAAATACAAATTTTATACACATTTTTCTTTTTACGCAAAATCTCATCTTGAAAGAAATAAACAAAAGTTTAAAATTAAAGGGCAATTCTCCAGAAACAAAAACAATTAGTTAACAACTTCTGAACTCGATATTTTTTAGTGATATAACAGAATTATAATAGTTCTTAATAATTAAATTGTATTTTTAAATTAAAATTAAAAAGATTTATGTAACAACCAAATATTGAACATTTTATTCACAAATAAGAACCAAATTTTGTAATTTTTAAGTCCCAAATATCTTTAATAAAAATTTTATATTAGAGCTAAGCTAAACATACCCTCGAGTGCTTATAAATTATTTTGTAGAATGAGTATTGATCCAATGAAGAGAAGTTTAGTTCTTAATTAAAAATTTGATTTTTTTCTTGGTTAAGTAACGTCAATAATGTTGCCGCTGAGTAAATATTTTAACAGCAAATTCACTTCTAATTTATCAGACGAGACTTTTACCCATAAGGATACCTGTATATTATTCTGATATTGATATTTAAACTGTAATTACTGGGCTACGATTTTTGAGTATACAGTAGATGAACTAGCTAGTAGTAATATCACATTTAATTTAATTTTATCTATATTAATTTAAAATCAGGAATTTTTGCAAGAATAATTCTTTGAGTAAAACAGCGAATTTTCTGAATTTCACAAATAATTTTTAAAAATTAAACTTTTCTAATTAAATTTATTATATTATATTAATTTAGCATTTTAAAACAATTTTCACTTAAATAAAAGATATTTTTGCTTACAAATTTTTAAAATTAAACTTACTCTAAAATAATAGTATTATTTTGTTATATTTCCCACGATCATAAAAATATAAAATTCTTTAAATTATAAATTACCGGTAATTTTTAAAAATTTTTCAAAGAATTTTCACAGAATTTTGTTTACTTCTTCATAGAATTATCGTGAAAAATAGAAGAATTTGCAAAGATTTTATAAATTTTTTCTCAGAAAATATGATAATTTAAAAAATAAAAATGACAAATTGTCCTAACTTTACCGATTATTTATATTAACGTCATTGGCAAATGTTTGCATTGTATGCACAGAAACTTAATTTTGATTATTTTTTAAAACATGGTACGCATTAAAATTCTCAAATCATTAGTATCCTTCCACTAATCAATTTTGGTTTGAAATTTTTAATTACAAATGAAAAAATTTAAGTATTATATAATTAGTCTAATATTAATTTATTTTATTGACAAATCAGGTAGAAAGTTATAATTCTTGTAAGTTATAATAAAGAACAATTTATATATTTTTTATAGAAGCGATTGCAGAAGAATTTCGAAATTCTTCATTAAGTAATGTTTTGCCGATTCATGGACCACATTGGATTTATGGTATGTTTTTATACTGAAAATTAATATTTGTTTGACGTATTTCAATGTTAAATATCAAATACTATACTACAGCTAAATTAAAGGGTAAAATAGTATTAAAAAGTAAAATTAAAAATTTTTAACGTAAAATTTTACTTTTATAATCAAATTCAATTAAGAATACGAATAGTGTTAGTATTTAAGAGTATTTAATAACTTGTCTTTTGCGGTAAATTCTAGAATATTTCGAGATTAATTTAGAGTAGATTATGATTCTTACATTTCGATACATTAAATGAATTATTTTATGAGCAGATGAAGATTGGGACCACCATTTTAAAGATTGTGGTGGAAACAGTCAGTCGCCAATCGAAATTTTAACCAGCGAGGCTGTTCTAAATGATGGATTAAATTTAAAATTTATAAATTATAATAAACCAATTAAAATGGCTTATATTGAGAATAATGGACACACTGGTAATTTAATTGTTTTTAAATATAAAACAAAATCGAAACGCACAAAATATCTGACTTTATAATGTAATTTTTCAGTCAATAAATGATCGCTGGCTTTCTCCGTTCTCTCCCAACGATTATTTTATTTATTTTTATAGGGAATTCTGTTTCATGGCCTGCATTTTGGCTATGTTTACCTAATTTTGACCCTATTTTACCAGTTTTGAGCGATTCTACCAATTCAGGAATTAATATAAGAAACCGGTAAAATCCCTTAATTAAATTAGAAATCAGTAAAAATCCCTTTATTAATATAAAGGTCAAATTTCCTTTATTAATATAAGGCAGTAGACGGACGGACACCCGGTCAGATATTCACAAATCCAAATATCTGAATTTTTCGCATTTTCAAAACGGGTATTAACTGTGATTGATTAATTATCTAATTGTAATCTTTCAGAAAATTTTGTACTAAATTATCGCTTAAGACTAAGTTTCAAAATTTGATGTAAGGAAGCAGAGAATATCCAATACGTACAAACAAATTATGTGTTATTTTTTAACTATAGTTATATCTGCATAGTTATTATAATTATAAGCATATTGGGGGGAATTTCCTGTAAATATATTGATGAAAATACGCTGCATTTCTTTTTTCATAATTTTTAATAATTCTGTTTGCAATCAAAGACACAAACCCAATTACTAAGAAATTAAATTATCAAAGATTTTGAAACTGATCAAATGCGCTGAATTAACAGTACAATTGGGGTTTGGAGATCGAATGAAAATAGTAGTTACTGGAACTGCGGTATTCAATCGTAGATACATATTCGAACAAATGCACTTTCATTGGGGCAATAAGAATGGTGACGGAGCTGAACATGTAATTGATGGCAAACATTTTCCTATGGAAGTACATTTTGTTCATTATAGAGAAAAGTATGGCTCATTTGACGAAGCAGTGGACAAACCAGATGGGCTCATGGTATTGGGTGCTTTTTACAAGGTATTAATAATGTAATCATTTATTTCTAATCTGATTATTATATAAAAATTTTAAAATAGATTTCTCAACTAGAAAATAATAATATGGATTGTATTATCAATTTAGTAAAAAAAGTCCCAAAATATATGGACAAAGCTGTTCTTTTAAAAACGTTTACTCTTAAGTCATTACTTCCAACGAAACTTAAACCCTTTTATCGTTACAAAGGATCGCTCACAACACCGCCGTGTTATCAAAGCGTACTTTGGTAAGCGAAAAGTTAACCCAAAACAATCAACAACCTCTGCGAAATGATAGCTTATAAATCAATTATTATTTACCTTTTTTTATATTTTTATTTATTTTGTTTAATTGTTCACTCTTTTAAGGGTTCTATTTAAAAAAACAATAAACATTGGTCTGAAACAGGTTTGACACTGAATGGTATTTTTTATACTGTTATAAACAGTTTGATTCTAATTATAAAACTTAGGAACAATCATATCGGAAATGTAGAGGAGAAGAAAAAACGGCAAGAGGTGCGACTAAACTGCTAAATAATAATAATAGAAAATGTCAACCAATTAATGGACGTACGATTGATATTTCGTCGAATTGATATTCAATTATAACCAGACATCGTTTATTTGGGAATAAAAACTTCTACATTTTTAATTGTTTTTATTTATATTAAATTTTAGTATAGATTAGAAATCCTAATGTTTACAGAATTCTCAAAACTCGAAATTTGGTTCAACTAACTTTAATAAATTCTACAAACAAGCCAAATAAAATTTATGCTGCGTACTAAATAAATTCCTCTTTTTTGCAAAATTTTACATAAAAATTTAATCACAATTTTATTTAAAAGAAAAACATGTTATTTTTATTTTTTATGCCCAAAGTCCACAAAATTGCCATGTTTTATAATATTTGGTTGTAAAGTCAAATTTTATTAACTCAAAATGAGTAGACAAAGTGGAGCTTATGGATTCGTTCATCCATCCGTCTGCAGTTTTATATTATTTATTAACTAAGATAATCATGGGATTTCGCGAATTTCTTATATTAATAAAGAGAATTTTCACCATGCCATCTTGTACTTAAAATATATCATTGATTTAAGTATGCGTTAACCTATGCAAAAGCGATCTCTAATGAACATATCGCGAATTGTTTTAATTGTTTCTGAAGAAAACCTATATCCGGTTATAACATCTTTTATAAAAACCTAATTTCGTTCAAATGTTAAAAATTAGCTTACAATATATGAGAATAAAAGCAATTTGTAATTAAACGTGCAAAAGATAAAAGAATCATAATTTAAACAATTGATTTGTTCTTAAACTAACAATTATATAGCATTATAAGCTACTTGAAAGTATTTATTGGTGTTTAGTCGTTAGCTATCTTATGAATTCATTCGCTCCAAAGTAATGTAGAGCACACATAAACACTAATAAATTTTATAGCGATATTTGTGATGAAAAATGGCAAATTAGTAACAATCACAATCTAAAGTAACGTTTTTGTTAAAAAATTTAATCGAATTCAAATTCGTTAAATAAGTTAATTAAGCAAAAATTCAGATCACTTCTAATTGAGAAATATTATAATAGCTGTGTGTGCGTAAACACAAGAATACTAAAAACTTGTGATAATCGTTAGTTAGACAGAGTGCAGCACAACCAGTAAACAAACGTTTCGTACGTTTCGTGTTTTCGATAATTTATAGTCTAATCTAAATTTTACTGCTAATTTGAAATGTTAACATAAGTTTGATTTGCGACTATGATTTTAATCATTTGTTTATTATTTTTATGTTTAATCATAATAATAACACTGAAAGTGATATTTTCCAAATTAAATAATTGTGTTTGCGATACGCGTACGATAAATACGATGATAGTGATGGGCTCAGGAGGACATACCAGCGAAATGATGGCACTTATTAGCTCTATGTTTGCAAATGCGGATACAAATACGTCCAATAATCCACTAAATTACTCTCCGCTCACGTTTATCGTGTCTAACGACGATTATTTAAGCGAACAAAGACTTAAAAATGAGTTTGAGATGAAACGGAACGATAGTATAATTAAGATCAGCAGAAGTCGAAGTGTGGGACAAAGCTATCTAAGTTCGATAATAACCACAATTATATCATTGATCGAGTGTTTAGTGATATGCTATAGAATTAGTCCGCAATTATTGATATGCAACGGACCAGGAGTTTGTATACCGGTTTGCGTTGCGGCGCGACTTCTGTCCCGAAATCGTGTTTGCATTGTGTTTGTGGAAAGTTTTTGCAGAACAGAATCGCTTTCTCTGTCCGCACTAATTCTTTATTATTTACGTTTATCCGATCAATTGTTAGTGCAATGGCCTAATTTAGCTGTTAAATATAGACGTTGTAAATATATTGGTTTACTCGTGTAATTCATAATAATTTTAATTTTTGTCGAATAATTAATGACCAGCTTTTGCTATTTTCATTAATAATTTTCACTGATTATTTAAATCAAATATCAGATCAAAGTTAATTAATTTTATTTTAAAATACATTGCTATTCAAATGTTTAAACACTTTGGTAGAGTTTTTTAACTTTAGTTAGCAATTCGTGCGAAGCGTAGTGATCGTTATATAATTGCAATGATTTGTTTGCGTAATCAAAACTTAGATCGTAATGACCCATTTTCTCTGCTAACAACGCTTGATTATAGTGAGGCTCATATCTAAATCAATAAAATTACAATTAATACAACTTGGAATTCAAATGTTTTTCGTTTTTATGATTACAAATGCTTTCCATTAGACGCAGATTCTTGAAAATAAGCCTTCGCTTGTTGTATATTAGTTGTGGTGGCATTAATTTTCATTTCGATTACTCCAAGATTGTTATAAGCTTCTGGATGATCATTGTTTGAGACTAGAGTTAAGCGAAAACATTGAGCGGCCAATTGTCGATCACCGGAACCCAAAGCCAAATGACCGATATTATACCAAACATCGGCGGTAATGTCATCCGATTCGGAAAATATGAGCGCACGTTCGAAGCAAGTGATAGCCATATCGAATTGTTGCGAATAATAGCAACAAAGACCCAGATTGTTATAAATCTGTGCGTTGCAAATACCCATCTGAAGTATTCTTCGGTAGTATCGCAGCGCGATTTCCGGCTGATCGTTGTAAAAATGATTCATCGCTATCGACGCTATCGCTTCGATATTAATTGCGTCATAATTTAATACTTCTTTATAAAGCCGAACGGTTTCGTCCATTTCATTCATCGCCTCTTGAATTCTGGCCGAATAACTGATTAGAAACGTTTCGCCAGGATATTTGTTTAGCCCTTCCCTATAAACATCGAGCGCTAAAAGCGGCTGATCGAGTCGTATGTAGACTTTAGCCAACCATAAGTACGCGTCAACGCCGACATCAATGTGTTTGAGAGATGATTTGAATTGCTTTTCCGCGTCTCTAATCATCGAAATCCTGAAATAGCATCGACCCAATTGAACCTATTATCGTAACGGAACCCAATATTATGATAAATAATCTAAATTAATAAATTTCGTAGAATTTATCGGTTGAGCGATCGAGTGTATCGAAGAGATTAGAAATAAGATTGATTTATGAAACATTGTAAATAAAGTGACAATAATAATAAACAAGAGAAGAACACATATATTGAAGTATAGAAACAGAAATTCTAAAATTAAAATCAATGCAAATTATCAATAGTTGTCATTTATTCGTTAGACTATACGAGAATGTGCTCAAAATTTTCAATTATATACGCTACTTTTAAATGAACGTTTTGAATGGAACTGATCGCTAATTTCTAGTAACTTATTACATATATAAGTAAAAGAAGAATACCTTCCACCACCAATCTTTAAATTGACTGATTTCGGTTGCTTTTACCGCTAAATCCAAAGCAACTCTCACATTATTTTCGTATAACAGTATATATTCAAATAGTGGTTTGGCTAAAGTTGGGATCGAAGCATATTTGTTAATATTTAATCGCGATATATTTATAAATGATCCATCCTGTTGAGCTAACATGGAAGCAGTTCCAAGTCTCACAAAACGGCCAGAAGAGGATGTCATAGGTCTGGCAGTTTTCGCAGTTCTGGGCGTTTTCAGAGCATTCTCCATCGTTCCGAGTCTTCCTTGAGTTCCTGGCCTTAAAATGCCTGTTAAAGGACGGCCAGATTGGGTGACTGGGCGTACAGACTGACTGCTCGATGATGGCCTTTCCGTGGATGCAGTCTTTAGTGATGTACCAGCTCTTGCTATTTGCGCGATAGAGTTTTCATCCATAAGAGTTTCTGCTATTCCCTCTTCATCCGCCTCTAGATCATCCACATAAACTTGTTCCGTTATTGAGCGCAATTTTAGGCACCAGAAAGCCTTTAAAATTGTGATTTTAGTTTTGTAGACAATAGTTTTAAATTAAAGGGTTTTAATAGTAATGGGGTAATGATTGTAGTATAGATGTGTTTTTATAAAAATTAAAATATGCAATATTTAGTATTTTTAAAAAATCCTTAAATAGGTCTAGAGTCAAAAACATATACCGTATTTTCCCGACTATAAGGCGCGCCTTATATAAAATTAAAACATGTTTTATTGAAAAAAAAACAAGTGCGCCTTATAAATGGGTTGCGCCTAATACAAAGAATGAAGTTAAATTGTCCAGACGCTAGACGTTTGTTGTTCAGAAATTTAATTACTTTTAATTAAAACTCATTAGTATAAGAAACCCATTAGGAGGCATCTTAAATAATAACAATTTGCACGTGTAGACAAAATGAAATTACATTGCTTTATACTTACGTACTTTATGATTTGAAAATAGAATAATGTTGCGCCTTATATATGGTCTGCGCTTTATGTACAGTATAACAAAAATCAACTTTAAGTCTTTATTAGTCTTTGCGCCTTATACATGGATGCGCCTTATAGTCGGGAAAATACGGTAATTGTTATAAATATTTTTCTGTAATTCTGTTAACTTTTTATATTTTGAAACAGCACAGCAATTTTATGAAAATTATTAAACAAATTACCTTTATTTTCTACACTGTAGCCCGCGGGCTATACAAGAAAAGAGTTATTCTTCTGGAAAAAGTGGTATGCATGTGGTACGGGCAATACATGGTAATTCAATCTTTTGTAATAAATTTTTGAATGAAAAGTTGCTACTATAAAAATTCTTTTATTTTTAGTATATTTACATTTAAAAACTTAATATTAAAAATAATTTTGAGGTTAAGTGTTTTGATATATGGGTAGAGGGAGTCTTTAGTACGAAATCGATTATGTTTTCAAAAAAATGATTTGCATATAAAGTTCAAGTTTTTGGTAATGTACAATGACTTTTCATAAAAAAAGTTATAAATTTGTGCGGACTATAGTCTCGAATATACGGTATTTATTTCAAAAGCACGAAACTTGAGCGGCTCCAGCTTTAAGGTAAATGTTCGAAAAGCTTCATTTTAAAATGAAAATTCATTCATATTTAATTTTCTGTTCGAGTTTGTACGCTTAAACAAATAAAAAGGATTTTGTGTGCGGATATAGACTTATATCACTGAGTCTGATCTATAACAGAGCTCTAACCAATTTCCATTGGATTTTAACGCAGCGATGAGTTGAGTTTGGTTACTATAGATGTGGTCAAACAAATTTACTGTTGGCTAATACTTTGAAGGAGCGGTTTAGTCCGGTGTCAGTGAATAAAAAATGAATAAAAGTTGGTATGTATGAAAATTTTATGTGGTTGTACTGTAGCTCTCGGACGTATCTATAACTAACTTAGTAAAAATAATCGTTTTAAAACAACAATTCTTTTACTCTTTTAAAGAATTTTTTCGTGATATGGATTTTGTATCTCAGGTATACTTACTATAACCATCTATATTTCTGATTCATGTTCTGATAGAAACATAAGTATTCTATCGGTGTATGAAATCAATAAAAATAGTTTAAATCGAATGTTAAAGAACAATCGGATAGACGTTAATATTGTGGGTTTAAAAACAAAATACCTGATCATAAGGACTTTCGTTCAATGCTTCGCTACATATCTCAATACACTTTTCGAATTTTCTTCGTTTAAATAAACTAATTGCACGAAAAAGTGGATCCATTCAATCTTAGCTTAGAATTCCGTGTAATAAAGCTAAAAATAAATGATATCAAACATTTTTCTCGTTGTGTGTTGTGTTTTTGCAGAACACTCTTCTCTCCCTCTCTATGACAACCGGTCAATAAAAAGTTATGCGAAATTAAAAATTTATATTCGATAAATAATGTAAAGTATGAAACAATTTTAATCATTGGTTTTTTATTTATAACTTGCGTTTTTATTGAAAAAAAACTGAATCATATTATTTTGATTAAAATAAAATAATACTTTTTTTAATAGCAGTGTACTATAAAATCGCATTAAAATGTTAGCGTTCAATCCAGTGGTTAAATGCTAATCTAAAGTTATTATAATGCTATGTTATGGTGCATAATATGGTGCATAATAATATTTATCATTTAAAACATTTTAAACAATAATATATTAATTATGTGTTAATATTGCCATTAAATAATGATTGTCACTTGAAATATTAATTTTTAAAATTATAATTTGTAAATGTAATGTTAACGTTTCGTAAATTTTTTGGAATGAATTGTTAGGCATAATGTGATTTTTAGATATATTGAGGCGAAGGCACAAACATTCAATTTGTAAAATTAAATAAAAAGAAAAAATGTATTCTACTCTAAGTTACGAAAGGGAATGTAATTATCGTTTCAGTGAAACTACTATCGAATGGGATATAGAATTTGCTTTTATTTCTCTATATAAATAATAACCCATTCAGAGTATTTAACGTTTAAGTTAAATTTTCTTTTTAAAAGATTTTAGCGGCTCATCAATTCTTGCTCTTAAGCATTCGCTTATTACTTGTATAAAATCTTCGTAGAAGATTCGGAAAATATGCGTTAAAACATAAATATTTTGTAGTGAATACTGTGAATCGCATTCAAATGTCACTAACAAACTATAAATTCATTTTTAAATATTTATACATAATTGCTAATTCATTAGACCCACATTTTTTTATAATAAAAAGTGTGTGTGTATGCATGTGTGTGTGTACCTATATATATATATTTATATATATTTTAACTTAATATGATAATAATTTAAAAAATGGAAATAAACTGTACACATGAGTTCATGAACAAAAGGTAGAAGAATATTGAAAATTCAGTGAATTTATAAACTAATATCAGTGTGAAATATACTGTAGTGACTGCAGTGTGCGAGGAATGTCTCGATTTAGGCACAGGTTTTAACAATAATTATAGTAAACATTATGTTAAACAGCCGTTTCTCTATCTTTTATAACATTCTGAAACTTTTCGAAATCTAAACGAGAAAAGAAAGGAAAAAAACATAGAACATTATTCATTATTTAGATTAAAAAATACGCAATAGAATGCATTAAAATAAATAAATAGATAAATATGCAAACTGCGTACGTTCTAAAAATGCGGATAAATGTTCGTCACCAGCTTTGGCCGCTAATTGCTTAGCAGTTAATCCTTGGTGATCAGGTTTCGATAATGAAGCACCGCATGTGGCGAGCATAGAGCATATATTATGTCTGCGGTGAAGCGCAGCCTTATGTAAAGCTGTGTGTCCATATTCATTCTCCGTTAAATCTAAAAGAGTCGATGGAGCGGCTGAAACAAGGAATCCTACGATATTTTCGTATCCAAAACGTGACGCGTGATGTAACGCTGACATACCTACGGATTAACAACGAATTACAGTTACAGTTAGTGTGCATTGATTCTGTTATCTAGAAAAAACCACTTTCTAGAGAAAAAAGAAAGTTGATATTTATTAAATACAGGAAAGCTTAAATTAACACTAAATTCTAAAGAAGAAAGCAAAACAGAGTTTTAGAAAGAAAACCCAAAAACCCAATCAATATCCAACTAAAGAACATTTTCAACTTTTAATATTTTTTTAGGTTTAATCAGAGATAGTGCACTGAATAGCGAGCATTCTACGTATTAAAAAAATAAGGATGTGTACTGTAAGTACAACATAATACTGAAGTGGGAGTTCGTTAAACATTTCTTTGGTAAATTAATAAGTTTTTTCGCATAAGTTTATTATTCGCTATAAACAATCTAAAAGGTTTTGCGACAATCGGAGTCAATAACATTATTCTTTAGGGAAAAATAGATTATTCTATAAATATGACCTTTTAGTTTTTAATGTTAGTGTTTTTTAGAAATAGTTTTGTCGATAAGCCTATAAACATAAATAATATTATTATTATCTTAGCGTAAATTAGTTAATTTTGCGTTTTATTATTCATACCTTAGTATGACGTATAATAGTGAAAAAAAAATCGATATTACACTATCCAATAAACGTAAATATATTCTTTTTATGAATGTATCCCTAATATACCATAAGCATACATATAAGGTATTATAAACATAACGAAAAGTTATTATATAGGAATTATTTACTCATTGGCTCTTAAAATACTGTTTCTGTTACATTCATCTTAGACATGATATCTAATCATTAAAAAGAAAAATATCAAGTAAATTATGAAAAGTTAGGTTTGCTAATTCACATTATGCTATTGTCTCTTTTGTTAATTATATTTCGATATAATCTAATTATACAAATGTGGTTATTAAGTTAATTCATTTATAATCATTACTTATTTAAGTAACAAAAATCTTAAATAAGGTATACCAAAGAACAATTTATTTTACAATTCCTTATCAAGGAAAATGCTGTTTTCTAATACGACAACTGGGACTAAATTCAGGCAATGGTCAACAATTCTATCTTTAAAGAACAATTCTTTTGAACCGGTATCAACTGAAACTTAAATTTACCCAATAATAGTTAAGATTTGAGCGAATGCTATTGATTTGCTTTCTAAATTTAGAACCTATAGTTGAACTTAACAATCTTTGAAACATTTTTTTAAATAAATTACAAAACATGATCATAAAAAAACATATTTAGAGCGCAATATTGAATATTTTTAACTTTTCCTATGACTACAGTTTATACGTACAATGCTTGTAAACTTTATTTATAGAAAATATGCGATTAATACACATATATTATTTATATGTATATTTATATAACAAGCTATAAGAGACTAAAAATAAATTGTGTTTCGCTAAAATTTGTATAGCTCTCAAGCCTTCGGTTTGATCATTAAAACTTGAATATTGTTAGCGTCAGCTCCAAATTTATCTCTACGTACTATTTTGTTTTAGCTTCGTTGCTAAGTTTAGTTCAATTTGGTTTAAGGTTAATTCAAATTAATTAATGGTAAGCGATAATCCTTGACTTTCTACGATTGCACTTTTTATTGTGATTAACTAATAAAACCTTGCTATCAACTTAAAAATATAAATTCAACGCTGAATTCTTCATTATAATAAAAATTTATAATAAGAACGTATTAATTAAATGAAATAAAAAAACAAGTTTGAGAAACAGGTTATTATTAAGTATGGTAAGAATTATAGTGTAGAGTAAAGAGTAAGAGTAAGAGTAATACCTTTCTCATCAATAGCAAGTAAACTAACACCTTTGTGGTGCAATTGTTTGAGTAAACTCAAATCTCCGTGTTTAGCTGCTTCTAGTACTTCATCAATCGAGAAATGATTTGGAACACTAATTGGATTACAGTTATTACTGGTGCTATTATTACTATTTTGATGCGAATGCGAGTGACGACGAATAGAGTTAGAATTTTCATCGCCGGCTAATTCGAAACTGGAGGCCATTATTATACTGTTATTATCACTGATTGCGCTAACACTGCATGCCTGGTTCGCGACATCGTAAATGTCAATTTCGTCTTTGTCTTCTAAATTAGGGTTTTCGGGATCAAGAATATATAAATCATCGGTACAAATATCGACAACAAAATGTAAATGTTCTTGAGCTCTGTCTATGCGAAAGAATCGTTCGGCCGTGCAAGCTATAGATCATTACAGGATTATTGTTAATGAAATTTGATACATCATCACAAGCGAACTTACAATCAACAAAACACCAGTCAAGCGATACAAACTTATTGGTGACATAAGTATTATTATCTGCACCGCATTGAGCAGCAGTAAAGCTTTTATCTTGAATTAATTCATTGATTTTTGTTCTCACGTGCACTAATTCCAGGTTTTGATCAATACATAGCGTTCCCATCAGTGTCGCTGTGCAAGCAATAAGAAAATAAAGAAAAGTAGATAATAGTAGAGAATAGAAGGCAGTAGTTGTGTAAACGCAAACTTAATTTTATATTCACAAAGTGGCAAAAAACTCATCATTAACTTACAAACTTCTTTCAACTTGTGTTTATCATAATGATATGTTTCGTAATCTAATAAATTCAATTTTCTAACTTTCAACGTTATCTTTTCCAGTGTAGGTCTAAATTTTGAAATTAACATTCATTATAAGTCTCATTAAAAATGAAATCATTGCCAATAAAACAATGTAACTTACATATGAATAGTTTGATTATGACTTTTAGCCTTAGCAACAAGATTTGCTTGATTTCTCAGCTGTAAATTGATAAGAGATGGCAATAAACGACATGGCTCTCCATCCACTTGCATAGGAATAGTACGCGTTGTTATGATCTTTGCACTTTTACATTGAGCGATACATGTGCCGTGTCCTCCCGCCTGCAGGAGTGGCTGATATAACCAAAACATAACAGTAAACATGTACACATGTCATCATTTCGATATAATTATTGTGCCAAAATATATAACAAAAAAAAGGCAAAATAATAATCACATACCAACTGATATGTAGTGAGACCAATAACTTCAATTAACCCGTCGTCAGTGCGAGGTATTTCATATGAAGGCGAACTCGTACCCCAGGGACGAGTGCCACCACCGTAACTAAAGTATAGAGTAAACGTGTAAAACATACTGGATTTTTACATAAACTAACTTCAACTTAACGTTATATACAGTATAATAGAATTATTTCGAAATTAAAAGCAAACAAACATTTGTTAAGCTTATTTACTACTAATCTTGTTTTGCAGTTTTATTTACTAAAAGTTCAATTCTAACTATAATAGCGCAGACAAATAAAAGAGCTAAAAATAGAGAAAAGAGACTTAATTCAAACCTTGGTATATTTAAGAATAACACAGAATGCACTTTAAGATCCTTCAAGCGTGAAGTTAAATCAACGCCATCACATTCAAGAGTAATATAATTGCATAAATCTTTCCATTTGCGTTGCAACAAATCCTTGCCTCCCGCCTGACCGTAAAACATCCTATTTCTCAATCGCGAATTAAATCTTTCCGGATGCGCTTCTCTTGCCTCGTGAAACTCTAATGCAATGTGTGCATCAACACCAATCGAAAAGTAATTGTTCACTACGTTTAAAGGCAGCACTTCTTTAGCTCCTTCGTCATCCTTAATTGCACTTTGTTCACTTGGGGATATATTTACATTTCTTTCCACTCTAAGATCCCATCTGTCCAGTTGTACAACTTCACCGTCTTTTATGTTAAGCAATATCTTAGATACCGGTTCGTCAGTATAGCTTCCACCCCAACCTAAAGCACGAGCCAAGTCGTTGCCAGTGCCCAGCGGTAACACAGCAACCGGTGGCGGCGGAGATATTGCGATCTCGTCTATTACTGAAAGAACCCAACCAGCTGTTCCATCTCCACCACACGCCAAGATTTTCAAATTATTCACTTTCTTGTACAATTCTAATCCCAGTTTAGGACCGCCTTGAGATAAATCAAACACTTGCCGAGGATTTAATAACCATTGAAACTTTTGCATTAACTTCGAACCTTGATTTCCCCCGCTTTTGGGATTAATAAACACAAGTAATGGTTTTGAAGATAAAGAAGGAATTGGTTTTATAGTGAAACTACGATGCTGTGAACTTAATTCTTTAGTGGGCGGTGGAGATGATCCATGAAGTGCATGCAACTGATGGTGATGTAAATGATTATCGATTGTGGTAACAGTTGTCGTTATGTCTTCCTTTTTGGTTCTTTTCTTAGATGACGCCCTTTTACTTTTAGGTGAGCGCCGAATAGACGATTTAAATGAACCCTAAATTATTCATTTCATTGTTTTTTAAAGTGATAATGAAATAACGTTAATGTTTATGTAATTAGATTACCCTTCGAGGTAGTTTGACGATCCAAGATGGTGGTACTATAAGGTCAGCGTGTATCCCTAAAGGACAAAATTCCCCAATTCTTTGCATATTGAAACAATTTTCTTTATTATGAAAGGCAAATTTACACCACGAACAACTAATGGCTACTATTTCCTAGAATACCGGATAAAAATAGTAGTTAACCTAATTATAACGAAATGCAACAAAAAAAAACAATTTACTTTATTTCCAAACGAAAGTTTAGACTGAAAAGACTTTCCACATTGTTTGCATCTACCCTTTTGATGACGTCTATGCACCCAATGATGATGGATCACAGTTTGCTGCAAACCGGAGCATATTCAATAAATACGGTATCATATTTTCGCATATGTGGCACACAACTCATGTCTCATGTTATTCTATTCTTAACTTACTTCTCTATATTGTCGAACTCCGACGTCTTTGAATGTAGGTTTACAGTGAAATTTAATTTTATCAATGAGAATACTTATACATCCCGTATGAGCTGTTATCCTGCAGGCGGGACAACACAAACGCGGTCCTTGTTTCTGCACAATACATCATACATTAACTATTTAACGATTATCATATAAACTTAAATACTATGTTATATACAATATAACCATCATTCGAAACGATTTTAAATTTAGCTCTTATTTAGTAGTATATTAATTTAACTTTTAGTTTATATAATAAATAGTTATTGATTGGCAATTTTAATTTTTTACAGTATTTGATAATAAAATATGAAATCAAGTATAAACACGTAAATCGGTAATTAGTGAGTAATACAACTATTTGCTGAGAGCATACAAACATTGCAATGATGTGCAACAATATACTGCTTAAAAATCAATATATACTATAATAATATTTAATTCAGTTTCGATATTGAATGAAATATTTTCGTGATGTTAAGAAAAACATGTAATCACTTACAGAGCAGTCATTGTCTCCGACGTAACATAAATCTCCCGAAGCATTAGTGGAAACCCATAAGTGATCACCATTTATAGCGGATTCCTGTCATCGTCATAATCAATGGAAGTTAATTAATAATAGGGTTATTAAAACCAAACACATGTGCACGTGTGTCTTACCCCCCAATCTGGTGCACTTCGAAGTGTACGCGTTTGTCCATTCTCTGTTGATATTTTGATCTCTCCCTGAATCGACTTCCTGTTCATTATACATACTTTGCGTCAATTTATATATACAATTAATAAATAAAGCTAAAACATGATTATTAATTATTTGTTTTGCTCGATGCGTGTATCGTTTAGATTATTTTAAATGGAGTTTTCACTTATAAAAACATAAATAAACAAGAGTGTGAAACACACACACACAAAACTTTGCAATAGAAGTGGAATTAAAGGGGAAATCATTAGTATGTAATTGAAAACTTTTGTGCGCTAACACTTTAAATCTTCACATTTCTCTACGTTTATAATCATAGGGCTTAAGCAGTAATAGGGTATATTACAAGTATTTTAGCTTTTTTTGTTTAATATGTGATTTAAGATCAAATTAAGCATAAGTATTTTACTTTAGATTTCATATACTGTACAGGCAGCTGTGTTAATGTATTTTTAGCTCAATAAATTCGCAATTTTCTCAAAAGTTGTTAATTTGAAAGGGATTAAAGGATAAAAAGCATTTTATTTTGAACAAATAGAAAATATAATTTGAACTTTAAATAACTAGCTTTTTCTATTTAAAAGCCCTATACTATTGGTAAAATTAAGTATTATCAGATTCCGTAAAGCTTTTATGATTAGTACTGAAATAACAGAGTATTTTTTACTTTATATATTACAAGCGTTGCCCGGAAGAAAATCGCGAATCGAGCAAATAATGAAATAATTTAAATCATTCTACTTCTTCCCCTTCTCTACTCTCAAATCGATAATAAATGTTAAATTAAAGTTTAAATGAATTTTTTAAAGGGCTTTCATTAAGGTTTGGAATACATAAATAAGAAAACAAATATACAATACGAAATTTCATATTATACAGTCTACAGTATACTCTTAATGTTAAAATAATATCCATATTTTCATATAACCAGCGAAAGAGCTCGCAAACTTCTATTTTAAAACAAGCTCGAAACGATCAGAAAATATCTGACTGCGGGTTCAATTTAATTATTATTTGGTGGCTCGTTCTCTACAAGCGTTCACGAACTTTAATTAATTTATTTTTATAAAAATTTACGTTTTTATTCAGATAAACAGTAGATTAAAATTTTTTGTCCGCTCGATAACGAATTCCTCTATAATTTTAAAAATTTTATTTACATCTTTGGTCATGTTTTATAATACAACTGTTCTGTAAAACAATATATTTAGTTAATTATATAAACATATAGAAGCACTATTTATTTAATTTTAACTAAATATTCGTCATTTACTCAATTGTTTTTTTATTTTATTTATTTATAAGTTATTTTATATTCATGCTGTGAGTGTATTTTCTCGGTAAAGTACTTGATGGAGCAATAGCTATTGCTAAATCAATATCCTTTTAAAATAAAGTCAATTATTATTATTATAGCATATATTCCATTATGTAGTGGCATATTCAGTTTAAATCGGCATATTTTATTTAAATCATATAAACTCAATGTGAGTATCATATGTGGCTCAAAACCTTATATTCCAGTTATTCCATTCAACCATAAATTTTATGAAAATGAGCTCTATCTTATCTTTTTTTAGTTCAAATTTTTATATCTAAAAGATTCCTTTAGCATTTTTTCTAATTTTTTTAAAAAAGTATTCGGCTACATATTGCATATTGAAATTTCTTTATACTGTAATAATAAAACAAAAAACTATTTATTAAGATAATACCATATATTTCAATTATTATGGTAAGAATTGTTAAATCTCTTTATATAGATAAAAGTATGACGGATGGATTGAAATCCCAAGTCCATACATTGTAGTCAGATAAAAACGTTCCTCAATGGTGATTATTAAAGGTGCTAATGTTTTGGTTTTTAATGGTTGGTTAATGGTTTGAAACATAAGTTTGCGGTTTACATTGATTTGGTTTAAGTTTTTTGGTTTTGGTTTGGAATGGTTTGAAAAAAATAAAATAAAGAAAACCTCTTTCAAGCCATTAAACCATTTACATAAAAATAGTATAAATAATTTTAGAGTGTAATGGCTTCATCTTCTGATAAACATAATTTATCAATTTTAAAAGCGACAATTAATAATGAATGTGTTTCTTATGTAAAATACCTATTAATTGTGTTAAATCTTCCCTAAAATATTACTAACGCTAATAAATTATTTTTAATTTACGTAAACCTAAGAAAAGTTTTACTAGTGGCTTATGGCTTTTTAATGGTTTGGATTTGACTATGAAATCGTGAAAATTAAAAACCCGAGTCTGATCCAAGCAATACAGGCTCTGACAAACACTTGTATGTTTTAATAATGTTTACTTTAGTAATTTTACAAAAATTAAAATTTTCTGGCTTTTTATTTTATGGTACAAAAGCCCGGCCCGTCTGCCCGTACAGTTTTTTAAGTTAAGGCCCGAGCCCAGAAAAGCCCGACAGGAAGCGTCAGGGGCATGCGTGGGCCCAAAAAATTAGGACCCGTTACATGGTCTAGTTTGGATTGGTTTCCACAATTATTTATTGTAAAGGTTTGAATTGGTCTAGCTTAAGAACCTAAATTTAAGGTTTGTTTGGTTTGCGAAAAGTCAAACTATTAGCACCTTTAGCGTTTTTAACAGAATCTGTTACCCCAAACAATATTTACCTCTCATAAACAACATTTTCCCTTTTCTTAGCATTCTTGGAAGGTTTATTAGATTCTAAATTTTTTTATCTGACTTATTAGACAGATATATGGATTTGGGTATGTCGGTCTGTCTGTCTGTCCGTCTGCACTTATTCTAATTAAGGGATTTTGATCTTTACATTAATAAAGGGATTTTACCATTTTCTTATTCTAATTAATGGATTTTAAGCGATATCTTATTATAATTAAGGGATTTTAAACGAGTTCTTATGTTAATAAAGTGATTTTAACCAATTTCTGATGCTAATAAAGGGATTATGACTAAGGCTTTGAAAATCGTTAATTAACGATTCAATTTTTCAACAGAATTACTTAATTCGAACTATATATTCTTTGATATTA
>JAQIXJ010001319.1:0-21672 GCA_034700185.1 Phthiracarus laevigatus
CAGCGAACACTAACTTTTATACGAAAAATGTAAAAATCTGATGAAATGCGTTGTGCGTTGTGATTGGTTGACCACCATTTATCTCTATCCCGGTCTGTACAATGGCGGGTTACTGCCACCTCGTTCCAGTACATAAAAACTATAAGTCATAAATTTTAGAAAAGTAATCAGTTGGGGCAATAAAAATTCTAAGTCGAAAAATATAAATTATAATGAGTGTGTTCGACAGAATAATGAACAGATTTGAAGTTAAATAACCTTATTATTAATAAACGTAATGAATCGTTTTAAATATCATTTTAAAGAGAAAAAAGCCATTTTAATTTAAAATAAGAAAAAAATAAACAATAATGGGTAGGACCCAATCAGAGGATAGCGTCCGCGAACTTATTGATCAGAAATGGTCAGAATCTATAATTAAAAATTTTAAAAGTGTGTAGTATAAAATTAGCTGAAGACGCAATAAAAAAATTAAAAATCGTACTGCATTTTCAAATTTTTACATTTCAAAAATATTGTAAATTAGTTTGAAAAAAGCTAAAAACAATTACTACCAAACCAGATCTACAACTCAACGACATATGGCATAAACATAGTCTCACGATGTTTAATGTACAATATCACACCATATTAACAAAACTTAAATTTAAAAAATAAAAAACACATCAGTGCACTGTTTAAGTGACAAAAACATTGTGGCGCGAAAATCGCGATCACTCGCGCTCAAAACATTGTCGATTAATCAGTAGAAAAATGTTATAACCATAGATGACTCATAGGCTCTAAATGTCAAACAGAAATGGGGACCAAACAATTCAGTTATGTTATTAGCGATGACGTCAACAAAATTTGAAGTCGTAAAAACAAGAAAGAGCAGTCTAAAGGGCTTATGGTTTGGGCTGGTGTCTCATTTGGTTAATCTTATCTAAAACTAAAAATGTTGCTAAAATAAATAGCCAGTACTTTATCGATAGTTTTTAAAAAAAAATCATGGCCCGCCTCACAGATTTTACACAAAGCAGTAATTTTGTTTTTCAACAACACTCAGCGCCATCACAACTCAAGAGTGACTCAAACTTGATTATTTCTCAGGAAAAATGGATACCAAAAGTGTCAAAATATATAAATGTAGTGATGCACAAAAGTCAAAAGTTAAGAATTTTGCTTAACTCTTAACTTTAACTCCTGAAAATTTTTTAACCTTAACTTTGACCAGTTAACAACTTTCTTAACTTTAACTTTAACTCATAACAAATTTTTAACTTTAACCGGTTAACCAGTTAACCAGTTAAGTCAAAAGTTAACCGCTTAATTTGTGCATCTTTAATGCTAACCAATTACTACATATTTCGTTTATAGATATACGAGTTATGTGTGAAAAATTATGATTTCGTTATACTTGACAACGCATTTTTAGTACACTCGCCGGGAATTAAAGTGAAAAGTGAAAATAAATCAGATAACGAACATAAAAAGCGTTACATTAAGGCTAATAATAAAGTTTATTGGAGTAAACTTGCGATGTTTGAGAAAATGTATGGAAATAAAATAAATTGCTAATTAATTTATTGTCTTTATAAACTTGTAAAAAATTTTATATAATTTATTCAATAATAAAATAAATAATTATAGTTTTAATAAAATTGTATTTCAAACAACAATTATAATGGAACTAAAATATTTTAAGTTTTGTTTTGAGTTTGTTTTTCTAGGTTTAAATTTATATTAAATATAAACAAGATCGGTAGGACCATAATATCTGACTTTGCATTTATATTAAATTAAGTAATCAAAAATATTAATTTGAACGATAAAAATAAACTAAATGTAATATTAGTTAGTTCAAGGTCGCACTCGTTATTTTATAATTACTAGGGCAGTGAAAATCGTTAATTAACGATTGAATGAAATGAAACTGTTTTAATTTCTATTAAAAATGAGTTATTAATACATTTCAAATCCAAATTAAGGAAATTTAATTTAACGATTTTTGAAATATCAAACGATTTTTAAAATATCAAACGATTTTTAAAATATCAAACGATTTTTTAAATTATTTCAACGATTTTTAAAATTTTAAAAGATTTTTTAATTTTTTAATTCAACATTTAATAAATGGTACTGAATATGCTAATAAAGTAGAATAACTTTATAGAATAAATACGTATTAAATTTAAATTTCTTCAAACTATGTTAATTTGGAAGAAAAAATTAGGCTCTATTGATGTTTCGAGATATTTTTTGAATTATAAAGCAATTTTTAGTAACAAGTGGAAACGATTCAATGAATAGAACCTTAAGTCTTAGATAATAGTGTATTAAAATTTATTTTTCTAACTAAAAATTAAAATTTTTCAAACGATTTTTTTAAACGATTTTCGACATTTTTTCTAGCGATTAATAAACGATTTTGAACCTTTTTTTCTAACGATTTTCACTGCCCTAATAATTACTTTTATTTGAAACTTTTAAAGTCTCATGGCATATAGATCTGCATGTATCCCAGTAATCCATGTTCTATAATATTGTAAGGCTGAGAGGTTTCTTTAGAGTTAATTCGTCTCCAAAATTAGTTTTTCGGGCGCAAGTTGGCTAGCCTTAAACTACTTTAAGCATATAAGTTAATAATGTTTTGTTGATTATTAATATAAATGATTGTATTTTATTTTGTTTTTTTATTTAATATATACACAAACAGATTGGCAATACTGGAATAATGAATTTCTTAAGAAAATGTTTGTTAATTGGGTTAACAGACATTTATTATTTTTATGTTTATTTCTAATAAAATTTAATGGAGGATAATTCCTTGAATGAGGTCCTTTAAATAAACATTGTATCGTCTAATGATATAAATGGCTCTATCAGGTAAAGAACAAGATAAATTTGTGCAGAAAATTAAGTTAAATTACGGAAATAAAATAGAAAAATTAGGAAATTTCTTTTCAATTAATTATTCCTCTTGTGAGTGGATTTGTGAGATAACTTTTTAAGTTTGAGAATTATTTCAAAATTAATAAAAATTACTCATTAATAAAGCAATGAAATTATTTTGCTTAAAGTGCCCAAAATATTTATTAAAAATAATTAGTTCGAATATTTGAGGAAATCCATTCAAGAAAATAAGACACTTGAGTGTAACCCGTCGGGTATTCGTAACATCCGTATTGTCCAAATATTGTGATACCCATTATGACAGCTCTGCCGTTAATGTATTGAAGAGCTGGTCCTCCAGAATCCATCTTAATTAACATTACATGGAAATACAATTATAACTAAGTATTTCTTTTGCATTTTTTAAAACAATGTTTAAATATAAATTTCGCTTATTATAAATCCTTATTACTTTGGCAACAAATATATTATGTGTTTTCCTATCAGAGTTAGGTAATCAAATTTAGATATTTAATATTAATGTCAAATATTTCATATTGATTTACTCATTAACCTGGAAAAAGATTCTATCTTTATCTAATAATAGATAATTTAATATAAGCTTTTAATATAACAGTAATAGCAAATTTTCTGCTTACATTACACGCGCCTTTTCCCATAGAAAATGTGCAAAGATGTTGACGATAAATAATCCTTCCGATTTTTTTTATAAATATTCGCACATTTTTTGTCTGAAATTATATTTAAATTAACTTTACGGAGCACTGGTGAAGGTGGTTCTTCGAATTCCAAATCAAGTCGAAACGAACCCCAACCAATAACAGTTAATACTCCAGTTGGTTCTGAATATTGTTTTGACGGCAAACAAATAGCATTTACATTAGAGTTGAATTTAATTTTTCTATTAACTTTTATCAATGCGATGTCATTGTATGACCCATTATTATAATTATGCTTATTGTGAATAATAACCTTCGATATATTATATCTTTGTCCACCCTTTGAATGCATGTGAGCACCAGTTACAATATTAAGCAAATTGATTTTTAAAGGATTATGGCCATCTTTTTCAAATGCTATAAAAACCCCTAAACAATGAGCAGCGGTTAATATCCACCAATTATTAATGATAGAACCACCACATGCATGGTCTATTTGGGGATCAAGTCCTAATTTAGACAAATCATGTTGTATGGAAACCATAAAAGGAAACTCATTTGGAACTGATTCTTCTCCGCCAACGATATAATTAATTGCAGGTTTTATTCCACAATTTCTTATTGATATGCTTTCTTCTTTTTTGAAATTTACTAATAAGTTAAAAATATACATTTTATGGTCTTTTATTTTCCCATACTTTTATTATTATTTGAATATAGCCGTTTATTAAATAAATAATAACATAATCTCCTCAAGTCTGTAAATGTTAAGCTAATTGCTACGTTTAATTTATATTAAAACTAGTTTAAAACCATCTTTCCGTGAAAATAACATTTTTATGTCCGTATCACATAATATATTGTTTACATTCTCTTTTAAATAATTTTAATTTTTTTTATTTTGTTTTATTATTGCATTTCACTCATAATATTTTTCGTGCAATACAACAATAGGTTAAAAGTTTCAGATATTGTTAGGTAACGTTCGTAAAAATAGCTGATTTCAATATTGTAGGAGAACGTGACTGAGAAAGAGAGAAAGAAAGAAAGAGAGAGATGAAGCGATAAATATATAATAAGCATAGATAATGAAGTATCTTCATTACTGTTTTTGTATGACGTAAGTTTTGATTTAAAAAATCTTTTCAAATATATTTGACTTTCATTATTTAAATTTTAACTCATTTATTTTTTTATTTTACTGCAATATTATCAGATATATGGATTTGGCTATGTCCGTCCTTCTGGCCTGCACCTGTTTTATTAATAAAAGGGATTTTCAGCTCACTTTGTAAAAGTCAGCTATTGCATTTGACATGTCCGTCTGTTTGTAGAATTTTTTTAGACCACAAAAATCAGGCAAAAATGATCAATATTGGGTCAAAATTGAGCCAAACCTGAGTCAAAATGTGTCAAAATTGGCTTAAATAGGGACAAAACAGGGCTTATATAGGGTCAAAAATTACTGAAATTGGGCAAAATTGGATTTAATAGTGGCAAAACAGGGCTTAAATTGGGTCATAAATTACTAAATATGGGGAAAAATTGGCTTAAATATGGGCAAAACAGGGCTTAAATTGGTTAAAAAATGACTAAAAATGGGGCAAAATTGGTCAAAATAGACAGCTAAACTAAGAATGAATAAAAATAACCTTACACTCACTGAAGTAATAAAAATTAAAAGTTTTATTTGTTTAAATCAATAATGTAAGCCAACAATAGATTTAAATTCAAAGTGAATGCATTACTAATGTTCATTCTTCTTTTCTTAACTTCAATAAAGTGATTTTACATTATTTCTAGAGTTAATTAAGGGACTCACACTGATTTTTTATTTTAATAAAACGATTTTCAGGTTAAAAAGGACAAAAAATACGGTCAAAAATTTCAAGTAAGCTAAAAACTGTCATTATATGTCTCAAAAATGGTTTCTTATGCCAATATAACGTAATTAACTTCCATTATATCGCTAATGTAACTCTTTGTATAGTAACTCATTATAATGGTTGGGAGCGAATGATAAAATCGAGCGAACATAAACTATCAAAAATTTAATTCGCTGTCATATATAATGGTCCTATAGATCGCGTATAAAAATGCCATCGTGGCAAATATTTAATATATATTAATAAAAATATTAATTCTTATTTTTTGTTAAAATTAAATAACTTACAATGTCTTCTGAGTTTTTGACTCCTTTTTAATTTGCATAAAACATTGTTTATTATAATGGAGTAAAAGAAATATAAAATTAAAATCGAAAATAAATTAATAGAAACTTTCATTGCTATTAAATTAGATTTGAATCCAAATTAAATCAATGTGTTATTAGCTAAACTAATTCATTAGTTTCCAATTACAATTTTAATTAATTTATTTTTAAAAAACATGTATTTTATTAAAACTTTCGTATAGTAGTTAAAGTTTTGATTTTTTAGTTTTTCAACAATTCAATAGAATACCGCTTTGCCACTCATGAGCGCCTACATCATTCTAACTTAACTTATTTAAAACTAAGAAATTGCTAAATTTTAATAATTTTAAATCAATAACGCTGATAAAAAAGAGAAAACCCAAAAATATACGTCAAACTATAATTCAGAAACGCTACAATTTTAATGTTTTTACAATTGGTCATCGATCAGTTTACTTATTAATGTTAAACTAAACGGTATCGCATTCCAGCAAAGCTATGACATGAGAAAAAAATAAGCGAATTATAAGCTAAAATTTTAATATCGATCAAAGTGAAAGGTATTAATTAGTGATGATGGTTTAGAGCCTGAGAGCCTCTGGAGCCTGAACCTGAGCCTGAACCTCAGGCTCGGAGCCTGGCTCAGGTTCTTAATTTTAGAAGAGGCTCAGGTTCGAGTTTCTTACTTTTTGGAGCCTGAACCTACGCCTCGAGGCTCAGGTTCTACTTACGAGAGCCCGGAGCCTATGAAGAGAGGCTCTATCTTTAAAATAAACAATAATTACATTTATAACGAATATTTTACAATTTAATATCCCTAAATTTAGTAAAACATTTAATTTTTTTAATTATTCGCGAAATAAAAATTACAATAATAATCAAACATACCACATTAAACTAAAAATGTCACTCGATATTGTCGTAAACATTTTTTTATTTCTCTTCTGTGGTTCAATATATATAGGGAGGCTCGGATGCTCGAACTCAGGCTCTAGGTAAGAGGCTCAGGTTCGGGCTTAGGCTCTAATTTTATTTGAGGCTCAAGGCTCAGGTTCTTAAATGGAGGCTCAGGTTTAGGCTCAGGTTCCAGCCGGAGCCTCTGGAACCCGAGCCTCATTATCACTAGTACTAATATTAGGTTTTGTTGAAATTGAGCGATGAGTGATAGCATGATAATTATAAATGTAAAGCAAGAACGACACATTCGAAGCAAGCATGCGAAGGCTTATGCCTGTTTTTCTCCTATTTTGCCCCCATATCCTGCAATGAATGAAAGGAGAACAATGATTTAAAAATGTATCAAACAAAACAATCAAATTATATATTTTGTTTGATACATTTTTAATTCATTGCTTTCTCCTTTCACTCATTTCAGGAAATGGGGGCAAATTAGGGGAAAACAGGCATAAATAAGCCTTTGCATGTCTAATTCGAAGAGAGCTCACTATTTTACTGCTTTATTCATACTTATTTCACAAATATATATTTATTTTTAAGCCATGAAGTTAAAATAATCAATACATTTATTAATTTAAAACTGGAAATTCACAGCAGATAGACAAACAGACATACTCATAAGCATAGGCTCGACTTTGAAAGTGAGCAAAAAAATATTATTATACCATATATTGTAATATGCCTAATGAATTAATTAACTTATTACGTTCACTTTATTACCGCATTACTTAACTTTCAAAAAACTTAATTTATACAATTAATCATAAAAAGATCAAATTCAAATAGTCATTTATCTAAATTAAAGTTATAAAGTTTGTTAGCATTATTTTTGAAAACCAACATTTTAACCCGTTTTTTAACAGTTCGCTTGATTTAATAAATCAATAAAATTCAGTTTTTGATATTTTTGGTTGAGTTGTTTATTAAAATTTTTTAAGTATTAACAAATGTGATATATTTCTTATTAAATAATTTATAAAGTAATTTGGGATTATTTAAAAATAGTTGTGAAACATATATATTTAAAACACGAGGAAAAATGTTTTATTTACTTATGAATAGACAATGTGTCTCACTTTCACGTGATGTATATATTTAAATCATGACTCATGGAAAATATTTTACGATCGGATTCTATGAATTCTCTTAAGGCTCGTGTATTAAATTTTCAACGATTTTCTTTTATATATCAGACAAATATAAAAACCATCCTATATAAAGAAATCTAAATTTGTAGTTAGATAAATATTTTGTGTTTATTAAATGTTAATAAAAATTAATATTTTTAAAAAATGTATGATTTTTTTGCATGATTTTAAATTTTACCCAATAGTAGAATTCTTGTGTAGATTAAATTTGCATCATTTTTTAGCGGTTGATGTAATTGCCACCAAAATGAGAAAAATATTGTGTAGAAAGAAGTATTAGTAATTAGGCATTATTTATATAAAAAGTGTAAATTAACCATATTTACGACACATTGAAAGTATGTTTTATTTACTTATGAACAGATAATATCTCTCACTTTCACGTGAACGTGTTATGATGTGTACAAGACATATATTTTTACGATCAAATTCTATGAAGCCATACAGCAGTTGTGTTGCAACAAATTATGCTTTTGTTAAAATAATTTTTGTCAATAAAATAATGCTATTTAAATAAATCATAAATAATAAATAAATAACGATTTTTGGAATTAAATTTAAGCTGAAAAAACAATGAATGAAATCAAATCATATATAAAGCACTGAAAAATTATAAATTTTCTAAAACTACTTTGTGGTCAGGATAAGATTATAATTAAATTTGAAGTAACTTTTTATTATTATTCATTTATTTTAGGATCAAAATGACACAAATAAATGTTGGCATACTGTTTGTTATACTTATTGGTATGCTTTCTATAACTACAGTCAATTCTAATAATGGCATTCAATTAATTAATTCGGGATAGAAAGTATGCGCTACTCTTTGCAAACCATGGAACGAATGTAGAAAACGATTTCCTGATTATCTTTGCAAATATTTGAAACCTCCAGTTGGTTGCAGATGCACGAAATTAAAAACTATTAATAAGAAGTAAATAAAAACCTATTATTGAAATCATTTAATGTTTAACTAATGTAATCAATATATTGAATCTTATTAATGTTGATTAATACAACTTTCGTAAAACTTTAGTTGTTTTAATTTTTAAATATATTTTTATTGTTTTTTGCATTAATTATAGTAATTTTCTTATTGTTAAATTAATAAATTTGAATTAAGCTTTATTGATACATTAAGTTTAACAAATTTTTATTTTTATTGTATTAATTTATTTTGTATAAACACTAAAAACTTTTATAATTTATTAAATTTAAATTATATTATTAAATAATTGGTTAAATCAATTTTAACTTACCGAGGCAATCTTTACCTACCAAATAATCCAAACATTTCACAACTATTGCACTTTCATTCGAAAGCTAGCATAATGTTTTCAAAGCCTATATTCAGCATGAAAAACTTTGAGATAAATTTAAACGAAATGCTATAAAGCCTTAACGTAATATACCATTTCACATAAATCACTTGGTTTAATGTTTCATCGAAGTGCTTCATGTTAAAACAAGATCAATACGGTCATACTATCTTTGTTTGTAAAGTTAGTTTCATTTAGTATACACTGATACCCAATTCAAAGTTAGAAAAAAGTATAGTCGTTGGTAAACAATAGGATAGTTTTAAGATGAAAAGTCATAAAAATGAGTTTGAAATACATTTCCGCAGTTTTCTACAATCGCGAACATAAAATAATTATTTATTTGATACAAAATAAAAATCTCTTCAAAAATTGAATTTTATTATCAAGAGATGTTAGACATATTCTGGAGAGGACACGATCCAACTTATAAACCCTATAAACGGCAATACATTTCCGCTATTTTCTACAACAGCGAACAGCAAAAAGCAATCGCTGAACAGTCGCGTAATGAGACGCAGAAGTTATTTGCGAAACCTATTGCCACTGAATTGTTGGCTTCTGGCGTGTTATGAATTGATGAGTTGAATTTTACTGATTTATAACCAGAGATGGGTTTGCTTTTTGTCTTTTACGCGACTGAGTGTACATTCCCTTATCATTCATACACTATTGGTTACGCCAATGTATAAAGCTTTTTTTTATTTTGTTTCATTTAGCACTATTAAAGCCTATCAAGGTTACAAAAAGACAAAAAACAAATCCAACTCTGCTTCTAATGTAATTTTATTTCTAACTTTAATATTTTATGCTACATTTTGATGCGGTAAATCCAGGGTGTCCCAGAAGGGGGTAACTCCCCCCCCCCCATGATTTCTCAAAAAGTTGACCCCCACTACCAAAAAATGAGAAATGACATCTCTATGGAGGAAAATTTTGTTTTCATGTTTTTGTCAGATGGCAGAAAAATTATCACTTAAATCTGTGTAGTTGACCCCCCTAAAATTTTGAAAAGTCGGAAAGTAACCTCCCCCATACCGGCATACTCTGGAACACCCTGGGTAAAACTAATAAATTAATAAAATATCAATCTAATTACAAATAAACAAACAATTTGTTTGTTTTAATTTTAATAATTTTTCATATAATTGTGTTCAACATTGGCTGAAGAAATTTAATTAATGACAAATTTAAAAATAATCCATCCCTTATTTCCTTAAATTTGTTCGAGTTATAGAACCTATATTGCCATCTATTATTTCTAATATAAATACTTATTAATTTTCAATCATTTTTATATATTTAATTTGGTAATAACTTTTTTTTGCGCGTATTTATCTGACCAAACGGTAAGAGATACAATTATTCCATAAGCAAAAAAGTTATAGAGATTCTACTGAGTGACTCCGCAAAAATAGATAACTTTTTAAATTAATTAGTTAAAGGAAGGTTTAGGTGGTTTGATAAACTCCATATAGTTTTCTGTAGTTTGTTGCGCTAAATATTTATGCGCTTGCTATTTAAATATGCTGTTAGTATAATAAAAGTATGTATGCTGTTACAGCCTTCTTCAATATATTAATTTCGTAAGGCTATTTTTTTGTGCAGAAATTCTGATCAAAGTGTAATATACCATTACCTCATAAACAGAAAAGTTATAGGAACTCTACTGAGGGACTCGAGAAAAATAAAGAAAAATTTAAATTAATTATTTTAAGGGAGGTGCAGGGACGTGGTTTGAAAGTGCAGAAAGTGCAACTCCATAGAAGCTTTTGTAAAATGTTGGGCAAAATATTGGAGCAATTGCTATTTACAAATTCTGTTAATATTATAAAAGCATTTTTCCTTTTCGAGCCATCTTGTTATATTTTATTTAACGTTGGCTTAAAACACAAAAGATGGCGAAACGGGATATGATTATTAGGTTATGATAACTTTGATGTGAGCTTTGTTTTTGAACATTCTAACGACAAACGGATCAAACAAATCGGATCGATAGCCACATTGATGTTGCAAATCATAACGTATATCATGGAACGAATCATTTTTAACACATTGAAACTTAAGACTAGTTATCTTCCAATAACAGCAGTGGCTGTCGGCGGCGCTGTGTTTGGTCCGATCGGGTTTTTAACCGGTTTTAAGGTTTCGGGTTTAGTGTGCGCTGTCGGCGCTTTTATTATTGGATATTCTGGAGGAAAATTAGTTCAAAAAAGATTATTTAATGAACGAAAAATGGATATGAATTCATTACGAATTAAACGAATTAAACGATTTAAAAATTTCAAAAGATTTCAATATTTTATAACGGTGATTGTGTTTATTAAAAATTTAAGGGTAATCCAAGACTGGCTAATCCAACAAAATCCAGATCGAATTTCTTTCACTTCAGAAGATGCCAGCATAACTGAAAAAATTGTGTATTTTGACTGTTAGCTTCAGTCGTAATAGAAAGAACTTTCCAGAGATATAAGCAATATTTAGAAACAATAGAAGAGCATTTAATGTAAATGTCATATATTATTACGTGATTGTTCATTATAACACATTTTTATGACTAAATTTAAAAAATTTTTAAACGATTTATTAAACGAACTTAAGCCTTTTTATTAAACGTTTAATAAACAATTTTGTAGCCTATTTTCAAACGATTTTCATCTTTCTAGTAATGATAGGGTTGTAAAGCATAAAATGTAATACGACCAGCACTGCATAACAGCCAAAACTTCGGCGTAAGTATTTTATGGGATACTATTAAATTGTAGATGACTTAATTTTCGTATTAAATAA
Organism: Phthiracarus laevigatus; assembly: GCA_034700185.1. NCBI lineage: Eukaryota > Metazoa > Arthropoda > Arachnida > Sarcoptiformes > Phthiracaridae > Phthiracarus > Phthiracarus laevigatus. The sequence goes on from JAQIXJ010001319.1 coordinate 11,963, forward strand.
TTTTTTAGCTTTTGGTTAAATTATTCTATGAAATTATGTAACTTTATCTCTTAAAACTATGTCATAGACAATTCACCGTCTTATAAGGTGGTCTAAGCTAATAGACTTATTTTAATTTAGATTAATACTTTGATTAACACTTTATTTATTATTATTTTATAACTTGCAAAATTATCTTTTTTAAAATACGTGCTAAATTAAGTGGTCGAACCACTACGAAAACAAGGACGGACGAGCAGTTATAGCACATCCTTTAGCTTGCCTTCTCTCCGAAAGATTAAAAATATTTACTCGAGACCATTAACAAGATCGACATTTTAATTGAGAGCTTACTTTTTCTAGTTTAATGCATAATTATGTGAACAAATTTGTTAGTTTTTAAACCTATGATGACAAATGCCATGACAGCAAAATGGTACACAGATATACAATAAATTGAAAACGTCTAAAAAATTACAGTTAAAAGATAACTTATTGACAGCTGAACACCGAAAGAATCTAAATTTTCCAAAGTTTATTATAAGAGAAAAAATTTTGCCAACTATTATTTATCACAAGTTATGAGTGATAATTACTTAACTGCAAAAATGTAAGTCAACACATTCAATTCAGTTAATGTTAAATAACTTTCAAATTATTAGAATTGGGAAAATTATCTAATCGTTAAATTTTTAGAACAAACAAAACTGATAAATTTATCTTATCATAGAAAATAAATGCAATTCAATTGTTAGAAACAAGCATATTAAATAGGGTTTTGAAAATCGTTAGAAAAGTTACAAAATCCTTACGAAAAATACTCGTTAGATATTCTAAATTATAATTATTGATATAAATACAATTAGATATCATAATCTTTAAAATTAATTAAGAAAAAAGTACTAATTATTTTTTTTCAATTATAAATTATTGTTTATGCGTATTAGAAAATTAAAATTAAAAAATTGCTTAGAAATGATCTATCTTTTAGTGATGCTTCTCGTGAATTCTACTATATTTTGAAAATAATAAGTTAATTTTTATGAAATTATATATATGTGTGTAATAAAGTTCAACTTATAATTTTTGAATTAAAATTTAGGAAAAAGTTTATTTGTTTTTATTTGTACTTTTCAATTTTAATCTAGAATTTGTTTTAATTTGAATAACTTTCAATTTTATATTCATAAATGAAAATATTGTATTGCCATTGAAAATAATTCCGAAATAAAAACCATAATTGAAACCATATTTTGCTCTAAATCATGCAATAATGCCATAAGATTTCTTAAAAAACATTCATGATTATAAGTTACTTTAAAAATAACATATCTTAGATTAAAACTAAAATCTTTTGATTGAAAACATTTATCTTATGATAATTGTTTGAACTCTTTACTGACAGGAAAAAAAGTGATTTGTTTTTAGGGAAGTTCACTTCATTTTAATAAATTTTACAGAACGAAATTTACAATGTTTTAAATGAGAATAAATTTTTAACATGTTATTAATATCGAACCATTTAAGTACCTTTTATGTTAATCCATTTTAAATCGTTAGAAATTTTTTAACTCATTAGTTTTATAAAAAATCGTTAATTTCTGTTAAATTGTTAAGTATATTAGAATAAATTTAATATTACAATGTTTAACATTACTTCTATCATAATTTAAATCAAGTAATTCATTAAAAAACGAATAGTTATTTAACGATTTTTAAAGTCTTATTACTAAAACATTATCTCTGGGCGTCATTGCTTCCCATAAAATGTCATTTTGATAAATTATAACTCAATAGAAACTTTGAACGAGTTATAAGTATTTATCAAAACATTTTACTTTCCTAAATCAAACTCAATATTTCAATAAAAATCAGGTATTGTTAAAATTTTTTCATACGCTATATTAAATATATTTTAGTAATTATTAATAATATAATATGTAATCGAAATCATTGGAAATTTATTTTTATTGCGATAAATTTTCCACAGGTTAGTCCCATTTATATATTTGCTAATTTTTGTTGATCTGTTAAATATAAATAACAAAGATACACGTAAAATTTATGAATTTAATTATAAATTAGTTTAGATATTCATTTTTTATTAAAATCCAAGTTATATCCTGTTAAATATTGAAATATTACGTAATACATATTGTGTATGCTGTTACAGAGTACGCAGTGAAGCTTACGAACTGTAACATTGACGCATAAGGGATGTGTAACTCTAACGAATCTCACGCTTAAATGGTTGATTTCGACAACTAAACAAACTGTGACTTAATTGATAATCTCGAAAAGTTAATCATCCACTATAGAGAGCTTGTATCGCACTTCGGTATGGAGTTTTTACTTGATTTGGATAAGTTGCCTTAAGACTTAAAAATGAAACAAATATAAATCGCTTTTGTTTCGATGAGTGTAAACGCTTTTATCGCAATTTACTCTAAATGAATAATGTTTTTATCGCTTTTAAATGTCACTTTATAATGATTTACTGGTCAATGTTGTGTCCGCATGTCAATTGTCTTTAAAAACGGTTAGGAATGGGTGTTTCTAAGCGCTAATAGTTGGACTAGTAAATCGATAGAAATTTCGGAACCAGATCGACCTGGCAGGCTTGAACCCGATCCGATCCGTGCCCGAGACTGTTGATTTGTTTATATTCATAAAATTGATCTTAACTTTGGGATTGAATTAATATTAGATAAAATTACAAACTCGTAATCATTAATTTTAAATATTTAACTTTGTAGTGAATATTCAGACATCACAATATCATATACCTTCGGAGTTGCATAACTAACAACAATAATTTTTTCTTTTATTTTTAACAGTATTACTTATTAAGAGATAAATGTATTTATTTTCGTAGACAATTATGGCGAGTGAAGAGAATTCTCAAAAAGTTATGGAAAATGAATACCATAACCGATTCTACGAAATTCGATCGATAGGCAGCGGAGGATTCTCTACAGTATTCAAAGCCATATCACTTAAAGACCGAAAATATTACGCAATAAAAAAAAATTCCATTCACTAATGAAGATCGAGATAAAACTTTAAAAGAGATATTATTTTTAGATAAACTAAAAAGCGATTTCATTGTCCGAATTATAGATTCGTGGGTTGAATTAAATTACTATATTCCGTTTGCATCACATTATAACATTGACCCAAGAAGTTTGTTTTGCTCACCAGAAAAACTACTTTTATTGCACATCCAAATGGATTTGTGTGCATTTACTTTGAAGGACTATATAAAACTGTCGAATTACACAGAACGAAATAAATTAACGGAAAACCAGTACAGCACTGCGTGCCATATATTCACACAACTGTTAGAATGCGTTCATTATTTGCATTCACAAAATCCTCCAATCATTCATCGAGACTTAAAACCTGCAAATGTGATGATAACTGATTCGGTTAATGGGAAATGCGTTAAATTAACTGATTTTGGTTTGTCTACGTTTTACGATTTTGTGGATCAATCGCTCACTAAATATATCGGAACACTATTCTATAGGGCTCCAGAATTAAATATTAGTGGTCAGTATAATACAAAAGCTGACATTTATAGTTTGGGCAAAATCATGGAAGATTTATTTAATATCGATCATAACAGGTATGCATCAGTAAATCGATAAAATTTTAATTTATTACTGATTATTATTAAATTAATAATTTTAAGTAACTCAATATTTGATGGCACACCGACTGAGTTCGAAATTATTAAAAAAATTAACTTAAAGTGTTTACATGCCATCGCAGTCAAGAGACCGAGTTGTGAGAAATTAATTAATGAATCAAAGTCATGGTCTGTTAAGCTTAATAGTAGTCAGAACTTATACGAAACGATTACGGAATCGATTAATTCGAAATTTAATTATGAAAAGTGGCCACAACTTAGAAGTTTGGATTTTAAATTTTTAAAAAATCTTTCATTAGCTTCAATAGTCGAAGAAATCGAAGAACACGCAATCTTTGGTACGAAAAATGGTCAGACATATGCAATACAAATCAGTGAACATATCAACAATTCAATAAAAACCCCACAACTTATACCGCATTTATCCAATATTGGTTTAGTCAAAGTTGTTTGTGGAGAAAATCACGTGTTATGTCTTACTGAGGATAAAAAGGTTTATTCATTTGGTAATAATAATTGTGGTCAATTAGGCAGTGGTTCACTTGTTAGCTATAACACCCCTAAACTTATAAATAAACTAAACGAAGAAAGTATAATTGATATCAATTGCGGTGCATATCATTCGGTGGCTCTAAATGAATACGGAAATGTATTCACATGGGGTGATGGGCGTATGGGCCAAATTGGAAGCGGTAGTAGCAATATTTCCCCGATTCCAACGAAATTAGATTCGTTTAATCAAGAAAAAATTATTTCAATTTCGTGCGGTCGACATCACTGTTTAGCCATAACAGAAAGCAAAAAGCTTTACGGATGGGGTCATAACGATTTCTGTCAAATAAGCATTGGAAATAATCATAATCATTTCGAACCATTTCTGATCAATTTAGAGGTTAATAGTAAAACTTTAATTAAAAAGATTAGTTGTGGTCGTTTTCATAGTTTAGTTTTGACAAATGATAACGAAGTTTATAGTTTTGGTCAAAACTGTTTCGGTCAGCTTGGAATTGGGAATCAGATCAATCAAAACAGACCAACAAAAATTAAAACGTCTATTAAATTCGTTAATATTATGTCCGCTTTCAATGACGATATGTCTGTTGGTTTAGATGAACATAATAATTATTATGTTTGGGGAAATTCCAGACAAAAAGAGTATAATTATCCCTATAAAACCAAATATAACTCATTTAACGAAGTATTTAATAACGAATCAAATCATAATAAGTTAATCGAATCAAACTTCAGTAAAACATCAAATTATAAAATCGACAAATTTCTATCACAATTCAATGCATTCAAATTCGTTGACAAACAGTTATTATTAAACATATCGAGTTTAAGCGTAATCAGAATAAGTGCGTTAAAAGCTATATAGTAATACCCGCTATTAAGGTATCCCGGATTTAGGGGATTACTATAGCAACGCATACGTATTAGTGCTGAATGTGTATGTGTTGCTATAGCAGATCCCCTAAATCCGGGGATACCTTAATAGCGGGTATTACTATATTTGTAACAAAAGATGATATGGTTTACGCAACAGATTTGAATTACGGTTCTGTAAAACAAATGAATATCGTATCGGAGTTATCATCGAAAGGCATCACAAATATATTATGCGGAACAGATTATGTTATTTGTTTGAATGGACGTAAAGAAGTTCTATCTTTCGGCTCAAACCAATTCGGACAGTTAGGCAATGGAACGCGTATTAATAATTATATGCCATATGTTATACAATTATTATTTGGTAAAAACATTATTGATATCAGTTGTGGTGAATTACATTGTTTAGCGTTAACAGATTCCAGTGACATATATTCATGGGGTGATGGATATTATGGTCAATTGGGAAATGGTTGTAATTTAGACCAACTGACACCAACTAAATTGGAAACAATTAATTTCGATAATATTACTTCAATATCTTGTGGTGCATTCCATTCAATGTCATTATCCAAAACTGGCAATCCATACAGTTGGGGAGATAATGAATTTGGTCAGTTAGGTATCGGTAATAATATCAATCAAAATAAACCAACTGTTGTATCATTTGACGATAATATTGAGATTAAAAAGATAAGTTGTGGCCGTTATCATAGTTTAGTGTTAACGAATGATGGAGTTATTTATTCGTGTGGTGAAAATCATTGCGGACAGTTAGGCATCGGTAATACAATCGATCAAAACAAAATGGTTAAAATCGATTCTAATATTAAATTTTCTGATATTTGCACAACATTTTGTGATCATATTAGCGCTGGTTTATCACATTCATCTAAATATTACGTTTGGGGTTATATTGGCGATGAAGTGATTACTAGTCCAACGCTAACAACAATAAAATCTTTTAATCAAATCTTTTTGGAATATTCTCTGTGTTTATCCACTGCGAAACAAATTAATTTTTCTAACAATTAATTCAAGTATAATGAAACTTTTTCATTGAAAAATTGAAAACAAAAATGCACAAAGTTATTAATAAAATTAAAATTGCAAACTCTATGAAATAATGGTGTATAAAAATTTTTAACTCACTTTAACAAAGTCGAGTTATTGGATTTGCCATGTCTGTATGTCTGTCTGTCTGTCTGTCTGCCTGTAGACACGAAGTTATAAAAAAAGGAATTTGATCATTTATCATAATGGGACATACTTAGTTTATAATAATTTATTTATTTATTCTAAATAAGTTAATTAAACTAAATAAATATAAGAATTTAAGAAATTTAGACATGAGTTAAATTTAAAAGAAAAATTTACAATCTTATTTGAAATTTTTGTAAAAATTGCGACACTCCATCTTTACTTCCGTAAAGAAGCATTTCTTTAGCTTTTTCTAATTCAGAAGATCAATCATTTTCTAACCGCCACATCGACTGTTAACTTTTCTGAAATTAGTAAATAGCCACCGAAGTTACGAGAAATTTTATCAAACATTTAATTTCATTTAAGTTTTATTAAAATGGAGCTTTTTCCTATTTACCATAATTCGTTGATACAATATCTTTATTTGATTTACTTTTGAAATTTTTCTTTTCAAGATGGCATATAATTATTAATACGCGTTCCATTGCCTAACTGTCCGAATTGGTTTGAGCCGAAAGATATCACTTCTTTACGTCCATTCAAACAAATAACATAATCTGTTCCGCATAATCAATATTTTATAACGAAAACCATAAAACTTTATGGTATGAAAAGTACGATTCATATTCTTTTACTTCTAATAAGCAATTTCGCGCAAAAACCATATCAATTTGTGTGTTTCCATTTGTTGTTACTTTTCCTTTATTCATTAAACTTAAACCGTACTTGTTCATTAGTGCTAAGAAATCTTGATTGATATCAGATAGAACGTCTATATTAAAATCGCCAACAATAATGATTTTATCATTGGAAATATTTTCAATACAGTCTTCATTATAGTTAATAACATTCTTTTTTTGTTGAATGTGCAGAGTTGTATACTAGAAGAATGGCTGTATCTTGAATATCATCTGCTATACAAATGAAGTAAGCATTTTTTATAATAAGTTTTTTCGTGAATAGGATTTTATAATCGACTTTTGCATAGACTGCGCATCCAAATGCTTTTCTTTCTTTTTTAGATGTTATTTGATTGAGTAAATTAAAACCATAGAAATTGATTTCTTCAGTTTCGAGCAACCAAGTTTCAACAAACATAAGAATATCTGCGATCATGTAGTTTTTGTCGCAACGAATGTTTTTATAGTTTTTCACTAACGACTGAATGTTATGATACATTAACTTAATTCCACCAGAATTCTCGTCAGATAAAAACTTGAGGTCAAAATTTAGATAAGCTTCATTTCTTAATCGATTCACTTCAGATTCTACCTCTAGAAATGCACTTGTTTTCCTCTGCTCAAAAAAGTTTCCATGTATAAAAAGACCGTTTGCTGTTCTCGCACGACTCAATGCTACGTACACATGGGAAAGAAAAAGACTTTTATCTAACGAAGAAATATGGACAACTACATCATCATAGCTCTGTCCTTGAGCTTTATTTATTGTTAGTGCTTTACATGAAACCAAAGGAAATTGAGTTCGTCTAACTCTTACATTTTGTCGAAACTTTGGATTGTTCATGGGTATGTCACGCGTTATTTTTTCAATCGGCGTCCATGATGTTCCATAACCACAACGTTTTATAACATATTGGTGCTTTAATCTAGTTTTTAAACCGACGTTATCATCACTAAACTGGATCCATAGTTTATAAGGTATGCTGTTATACGCCTCAATTTTTTTAGAACGCCACTAGCTCCATAAACGAGTCCGTCTTCAGTATCGATGTTAACAGTTATCATATATTTTCCTTCCTCTTTAAGAACTATAATTGTCGCAAGCCCATACGTCTCTGTTCGTTTTTTCAACATGATTATTGATAACGATTTCTGCTTCACATCTGCGCTTACTTCGCCTTCAGCAATGTCTTCAAACCTACAATCGTAGGCAACGTTTTTATTTTGGTTTAAGCAAATCGTGTTATAATAATCGACATCGGCATTCGTTCTAAATAAGTTAATTGCATTGACAGGGGGTAAGTTTATATTTTCCTTAACTTCTCGTGATTTAAATAATTCAATATCTTCTATATGGCAATTTCCTGAAGCGAGATTGTTTAAAGCTTTTGCAAAAAACCGATACTTATTTTTTGTATTGATCTTAAAAACAAAATAATCTTGAACAGGCCGAAGTTGATAAAAATCGCGGAAACAAATTACCGAAATACCACCAAATGCTTTTGTAGTTCCAAAAATATCTTGAAGGCGAAGATTAATAAATTCAAACTGAGAAACTCCAACCATGGAAATTTCGTCAATTATAATCAATTTCAAATCAATAAAGTTACACAAAAGCGTATTACGTCTACCGTGAGATAAATTATGATAATCATGGTTTTGGTTAATTATATCGAAAGCAGAGTTTGTTGTTATACCGCCAATATTAAATGCTGCTTTACCAGTGGGAGCGCATAAAAGTATCTTAAGTGTTTCTGGTCTTGAACCATGTAATGAATTGAAATATCTTAAAAGTGTTTGATAAATCGCATTAATTAAGCACGATTTTCCAACACCTGCTCCTCCAATAATTGCATTATAAATAGGTTCTGTTTTTGTTTTGAAAGAAAACAGGATGTTCAGGCAATACTTTCTCTGCTTTTCATTTAGTGATTGCATTAAATCATAATAATCGTCATTGTTTTTAATTTTTGGCGTTAGATATTTTTCCATTTTAACAATCGAGGGTTTACCACTAATATCTTGTGATAAACTATATCTAGCTTCAGTATCTATTGTATATACGCTGAAATCATGACTAATTTTTTTTATCTTGGTCTTCTTCAATTTCAAGATATTCATTCTCATGTTCTCTAAATCTATCTTCAAAGTCTGCAACATCTTGTTGATAAAAAGTATACTTAGCAGAGTTTTGTTTTATTAAGTCTATATTATCATAAAACTTTGATTTTATATCCACATTTATGAGTTCATCGGTTTCATTGTACCAAGGAACATAAAGTTGACATTGTTCCCGATAGTAATTGTGTTCATCTGTTTTCAAATTATATTTTTTGTAACGAATAATTTTTTGTTTTCTTCGTTTTTCCAAATATCCATGGTTTTCTTTTAAACATAAATTGTCACCAATTTCTTCTTCTTCGATTTGATCGTCATTTTCATTTGCACTAATGATGTTTTTTTTATTTGGTTTTTTAAGTATCTATTAAAACAAGAACAAAAATCTGCTAAACAAATATTGTTCAATATTTCGGGCCGTAATGGATAATAATCCAAATCACCTTTTTGATAAATTTCATGTGAATCAGAATCTATTTCTTTGAGTTCTTTTTCGGATTTAACCATTTTATTTCTATCAAAAGGTTCTCCTGTATTGATGAATACATGGGCTCGACTACAACGAGAAAAATCCATTGACAGAAGATGATATACTGCCTCTTGAGCGGATATTTCTGTTGCTTTGAGGTATCGATCTCCAATTATTCTTAATCTATCCCTAATATTGAAGTTTCCAGCACTAACTTCTT
>JAQIXJ010001320.1:0-21668 GCA_034700185.1 Phthiracarus laevigatus
AGCTAAAATGACTCCAAAATATGTAATTCGAGCACATATAACAATAATATGCTTCCAATTTATGAAATAAAAAATTAACAAATTTTATCTTTTTGACTATTAATTAAATTTAATATCGCTTTGTCCAGTGCAGTAATATATAGTATACATTTTTTATTACAGGCTGTAAATAAATCCAATAAATATAAACAATAATACATTACAGTGATAAACGCTAAATGTAATGGTATACTGTAGTGATGCCCATAATCAATGTCTATCATTAAGTGACGTAATCTTACGGCTATTATATTTTAATATAAATGCTTAATAAAACACGTGTGTTAATTAAACAATAGCAAACAGCGTTAAGTAAAATGCTTTCAGTGCTCATATGTCGTAACTAAAATTAGATTATCTATTATTTGTTATGGTGAATGTATAAGTTTAATTTTTTAGTTCACTTTTGATGAGAAGTATAAGTTAAAATATAATTTTTTGTAATCTAAATGATTTTAAAAAACTTTGAATTTTACGTTTTTTATCTGAGTGAAAAAATCTTATTATGGATTTGGGTATTCCCTCTGTCCTTCTGACCATATGGTGTTCACTTTCTTTGTGGTAATTAAGGGATATTATTCTTTATTTTATTAAAAAATATTTTACATGATTTCTTATGATAATGGTTTTTTTTGTCTTTTTCATTCGTTAAAAAATGGACTATGACTTATTTCTTATCTTAATTTAGGGATTTTGATCTTTACCCTAATAATGTGATTTTACAAATATCTTATATTAATTAAGTGATTTTCATGTCTAAAAGACTCATAAAGATAATATGTGATAACTATTCCAAATACTGACATCAAGGTGTAGCGTTTTTGATATTTAAACTATTACTTACTAATTTTTTATATTAATCTAACAAACATACTTTTCAAATCATAATATTTTTTCAAAGGTTTTCAAATCATAATATATATACAGTAATTTAATTTTGAAATGTTCTAAACTTTATATCTAAAAATAAATGTTTCAGCTCACTTTGTAAATTTAATAGTTCTTTGAGTCTTTCCAATTTTTTAAATTCTTTAAGTATAAACAAAGTATATGGAGCGATAGATGGCAATTTTTTATCGTTTTTAATTTTAGTTTTTTATTTTTAAAGTAAAAAAGAATGTTGTATTTTACAAAGCTCGATTTAATTTAACGTTTTAAAATTTTTTAATTTATATTTTTTATTTCGTTGTTATTTTTATTTTATTGCAACATATTTACAAATATTATTACTATTAAATTATAATGAGTTATTTCAACCCTTTTATGTAGATTGATGTAACTAATGTGATTAAAATGTTTACTTGTTTTTTTAAAGATGATTAAAATTTTAATTAACCGTTTCCAAAACAATGTTGTGTTCGGCATTGGTATTCGAGTCCTCATTAATCAAACATAATTAAAATATTTCTTAGTGGTTTACAGCAAAGTCCTACTGTTTATGCATCACAATAACTAGTGCAAAATTCTTTAGAATAGATTTTCATTGTTTTTGGTAAACGTTTGCATATATCATACGTTCACTTAATAAAAATTAACTCAACATATAACATATATTTTCTTTGCCATTATCTGACAAAACATTTTACTTAAATTAAATGACATTTTAGATTTTTTTTAATTTTGACAAAAAAACATATAAAATCGGAACACAGCATTTTTAAAAACATAAAATAGAACACACTCGAAAAATAGGGCGTCAATTAAATACTATTACCTCAAAAAATTTTTTGACGCTTTAAATTTATTTTAAAACACGATAAACTAATTTAGCCAAAGATAAATAATTTTTTTAAAAAAATTTAATGTGTAAACCACTGTTTAATTTTTGTTTTTATACATATAATATATTTTTATGTTATATCATTTTTAAATAAACATAAAAACAAAGTCTAGATTTTAGTTATCAAGTTATTACTCCTTGAGATCACATTTTCATTATCAAATTATTATGTATTAGTAGTATGCTATGCCCCTATAGGGCTAGTTTATTGCATGTCGAAGAATGAGCTTTTTGACTTCTCTGACTTGTTATCGGATGGATTTTTGAAATCAAGATTATGGGGTAATCGGCTTGTTGTGCGATGGATTTTAAATACAAAAATATGGGGCTGGTCGGCTTGTTGTGCAATAAGATTAGGCTAGGTTTTTGTGTTTCATCTTTGAGTAAAATAGAATACAATTTTGGTTAAAGTCTAACAAATTCAATTATTGGTCGCCAGTTTGTTTCGTCTTTAATAAATCTAAGTGATTTTTTCTTTGAATCATCATAAACAAATCTTTCTTTTTTTAAAATTGAAAAGTCAAAGTAAAAATTTAGTTCAGAATTTTTTAAATCTTCATACAAGTCACTTTTTTCAACTTGATATATAAATGAATCGGTGTCATGATATAGAAGTTGTATTATAATTCCATAATTTTTTTTAAAAATATTAATATGATAATTATACATAATTAGTTTTTGCAAATCCAAAAACTTTAAATCCAATAAAAAAAAGGTTTGTTTAATTTAACTATGTTTTTTTGAAGTTTTATAATAGCTTTATTCTCATCTATTATATTAAAAGACTCAAAGTTTTTTATCCTGTTTTTAGATTGCTTTTCTGTCATCACTATTTAAACATTTTTATGTTCATGAACGTTTTCCACACTTTTGCCATAGAACGCATTTACACATAACTTAAAAAAGTCGAACTCAAAAATTGTTCCAGATTGTTTTCTTAATGTTGTGTGTAACGAAATAAATGGATTGAGCCATTTGTATTGTTTAAACGATAAAACTCGATAAAATTTTCTTATTTTTAAACCCAATGATAAAGAAAGTTTTAACTTTCTATAATGAAGTATATGTTTTTCTTTGTTGTTTAATGTTAACATAAGTTTTTCTGACCTCATATGTTTATGTCCTGCCTTTTTTAAAATTTCAATCAACTCATTTTGATACACACTCAGTTCATCTTAGCTTTTGTTGTTTTCCGGAGCAAATGGAAACTCGTTATTATGATCGTGCAAATATTCAGGATACAATAAATCACATTCAATAATATAACCAATATCTGCATTGTCATCTAAATTCTGAAACTCTATTTCTTCCATTTTTTGATTTCTTCATCAATTAGCCATCATAACGCTTTGATGTCTGATACAATCCACCTCGAATTGCTTTTTCAAAAAAGTTTACCATTTCAATGTCTGTTAATAATTCTTGTTCCGCTTTTGTATATTTTAAAGCAGCTGAAAATGATAGACCTTTCACGAAATAAAATGCTGCTGCTTCTAAGCCATAATTATCAAAGCAAACTTTTCGAAATTTTTCGAAAACATCACATAGTTAGCTAGAATCTAGTAACAAATAGATGGCATTATAATTTCCAAAATTTGAACATTTAAAAAGTTTCCAAATATTTTTGCAATGTTTAAACCATTTGTTTTCAAATTATAATTTTAAAATGTTAATGATTATAAAAGAATGATATCGAGAACAATAAACCAATTGTTTTATAACTAAAATTTAAAAGTGTTAATGCTGATAAAAAATATAGCTTTTTATCATAAATGTTATAATAACCCTTTAATAATTTTTATATTTACATTTGATAATAATGCGTGAGTAAAATTATAAGTTTTAAATCTAATTTAAACACTTGATAACATTCTTAATTCTTATAGGCCACAAAAAACTTAAGTGTGAAGTATTATTAAATGCATTAGCCATATAAAATAAACATATAAGACTTCAGAATTTTTTATTTACTATTAATAAACAAATTTTTATGAGCGATAAGATTATTCTAATTTTGAGATTGATTAACCAAAAACAAGAACGGCACATCCATGGAGAGCCTACTGTTAAACGTTAAATTAAAGCTTATAGTATTGCGTGTTTATTAGAGCTTTCCGACATCGCAAATGTATTTATTTCGGTTGGCGCGTAAAACAACGCAAGTGCTTATAATACATCATTTGTCATTATTTCCCGTTTCTAGTCTGTATTCCATCCATTGATTTCGTGTATAACATTTTAATCAATTTGAATAGACCATAGGTCCTCTGTAATCATACAATTTGGGCTCATTCCTCCCTATTCCGCAGCAATGCAATTGAGAAAGCATTGCATTGCGTAATTCACATTAACACGCATAACGCAGTCGCGTATGCAATTTTTAGTATACAGATGTTCTAAAGAATTAGCGATACAGTCGCGTAGGGAGGAATGAGCCCAAATTGTATGTCTGTAATCCCACACGGTATATTTTCGATTATAGATGAAAAGTTATATAATGAAAAACAACAAAAATATTTTTAACCTCTACTCTGATACAATCTAAACCACTTTTTGTGACGATCAATTTGTATGTAACTTGCAATATGCCTCAAATCTTGTATTGAATGATTTTATTAAAGAAATTGTCAGTGGTTTCTGAATATTAAGTAAGCTCATACATAATTAGTCAAACCGAAATTAAATAGCAAGCTTATGCAGTACCGATAACATTATTTCGAACTTACTTCGTTATCATGCCACGAACATACTAAAATATTCCTCGAGCCCATAGTGGGACAAAAATTAGTGTTATCGTTGTTAATTGATAAAACTTAAATTTTATTTAGTAAATAGTTGCAATTGAATGCTACTTTTAATAAACTTAATTATTAAACCAAAGGATTATGATTGCAAATAAATGTTAAAAAACTGTATATTTTATATAATAAATTAACGAAAATTCAATCAAAAAATATTTTACAAAAGATTGGATCCTTGCCATTACCATGTTTTTAATAAAAAAATACTTAAATTAAAACTTAATTTTATAAATAGTTTAATCATTAAAAATCTTTATAAATTTAATGTTTGATGTGAATGACTCAATTTTAGAAATTTATAGAATATTTGCAAATCTAAAGGGGTTTTTAATAATTACAACCGTTTTGCTTTAAAATTAATACTTGATTCTACGTGAATATAATATCCATACAAAAATCTTGTGATCGGTAATAGAAAAAAGAGTGTTGTCAAAAATATATTTTTTTGTTTACTATAAAGTGTCAAAATTATAAATTTCAATGTTTCAAAAGAAAAAAAATAATAATCTAGCATTATTTAAATTTTTAAAAAGTCTTAATCTGAAACATGTGAATTTTAAGATCTCAATTAAAAAAATTGAAACAATCAATAATATATATTAAGTCATAATGTTTTCTGTTCTTTAAAAATGAAAACATATTTGTTACAAAAAACCTCATATACAAGAAATGTCGAGTAAACCAATTCTATAATCTAAAGTAGTATAAAATTAAATTGAAATTTAGATTGAAAAAAACTAAGTAATTTTGACCAGGGGTAACAAAAATAATATTTCTAATTTTAAGATTGCATATGTTTATCCCTTTTGAACATTTGAGTTTGTTGAGATATATAAAATGGTTTGTTAATTCTAACATAAAACTTTTTGAATATCAAGTGCCATTGTATCGAAAATTATTTTATGTGTTTTTGTTTTTATTTTACATTTTTTGGTAAATATATTCGAGATAATAAGCCATTCGAAGCACATTTTATAATCTAACTTAATTAAAAAATATTTATAGCCTAAAAAATAATCCAAAGTTGTATTTGTTTGATTAACATTCTGTTTTGAACATTAATGTCTTTACCAATATTATAAATTTTTAATGAATTGTAAAATGAGTTTAAATAATATTTTAGCTCACTATTAAAATGTTAAGCTATTGTATTTAACATGTATGTGTGTCTGTGAATCTGTAGACTTTTTAAATCACAAAAATCATGCAAAAATTATTATAATTAGGTCAAAACTAGTGTTGTTCAATTTACAGTTTTTAATTTCAATTGTCTTTCACTTTTGCTTATGAAATTTTTTATAATTTTGCTTACTTTAACTTAAACTTTTTATTTTTGTTCCGATTTGAATTGTATTTTGCTTTAGCTTAATTTTTGAAAACAAATTTTACTTACTTTAACTTTGGCATTTCATTAAAATTTTAATTTCAATTGTATTTAGTTTTTCCTTTTACTTTTAACTTAAAATTTAACTTTCACTTATATTATTGGTTAAGTATAAATTTTAATTAAAATTTGTATTTATAAAAACATAGTTTAATAGTTTTGTAGGTTTTAAAAATTTTTTGAGAATTGAATTAAAAATTTTTATCAATATTTTTTAAATTAAACATTTTATAATGAACTTAAATATTTGTCGTTGGTTTTTAAAAATACATTCATTTCTAGCCTTTTGTGGCTTAAAAGTTTTGAGGTTAATTTCACTTTTGTTTTCATTATTATATTTCACTTCTACTTTCTCTTTTATTTTATTTTTAATTTCAATTGAATTTTGCTTATGCTTAAAAATTAATTTTTAGTTTAACTTACTTTCACTTTTGCTTTTAATTCATATTTTCATTTAAATTGTATTTTACTTTCGCTTAAGCAAAAGTTAAAATTAAAATTTTTTCGCTTTTGCTTTTGGCTTTCTATAAGTTAAACAACACTAGTCAAAACTGAGTCAAAATGTGCCAAAATAGCTCATGATTTGATTAATAGATAGGTTATGAGAAATAAGATTCCACGTAACTATAATTAAAAAAATTTTATGTATAAAACTTATATTTGTATAAATATAGAACATAAATTACCAAATAAAAATTCTAAGAAAAAACAATTTTCGTTTTACTAAAATTTTTAACTGATATTTAAAAATTTAAATTTGCCATATTAATGAACTCTATTTATAGTAATGTGTTTATTTAAACTATTGTCAAAGTACAATGAGCTATATGCTAAATAGTAAGTAAGTAAAAATTTAATATAAACCTTTTTCTTGCCAAAAGCTGAATAAAGTGACACAACATTTAAGTCCTTACTTTCTATAACTTATTGTTAATCTATTTGACATATTTTTTTATAAATGGAACATTTAAAAATCAACTTACAAAATTTTTTTAAAAAACAACTTTAACTTTTATAAAAACAATCAAATATTTAATATTTTATACTTCAAAAATGTTTTATTTCTTATGAATGCGGCAAAGAATTATAAGCTTACTATCGTTTATCTTATTATATACGTGTTATTAGGCATGTTAAGCATTTCGTATATATATATATTAAAGCAACTATTGTCACATCTTCCAAATTTAGAAGTCAATAAATAAGTTTGAATGGAAGTAGTTTAGAAATGTAAATGAAAACTTTTAGGAATTATAAGACGCATTAATATCGATTAGAAGTTGATTTTTGCTAGTAACTAATGAGTGATAAAATATTTTCTAATTGTTGATATCAGGCATCCGATTACTGATTCAGAAACTTGAGAGCCCTTTAAAAATTTTGGCATGTTTACCATTCGGTGAAAAAGTATTTGTTTTTAATTTCCTTATTATTATTTATACCTTATGAGAAACTACAGGCCAAAGAGAATATATAATAGAAAATCGTTATTTTAAAAAATTAATTAAAATAAATGATTACAGCTTTAAAGTTAATTCTTACTTAACATAATAATTGTGAAAGATAATCATGTTATTTCAGATTATATTCAAAATTATTTGAATATCATTTAAAATGCTTTGTTTTATAAAAATAAATATACTATTCGTTTAAAAAGCTATGTAACTTATGAGATAACCTTAACAAAAAAATAGCTGTAGAAATGTTTTGAGTTAATTTGGTTTATATCTATAATTATAAACAGTATGTTTAGAAGCTTTTATTACATTTTGATAAACCTAGTTTACTCAAAATAAAATTAATAACTATGTGTAAAGATTTAGTCAATGTGCCTACAATACTTAGATCATTACTTTTATTAACTCAATTGAGCTTAAGAATTTAAGAATGTCATTCATTCTATACTCCTAGTTGTTCGCCTCTTCTCGAATATTAGCGTGAAGTACCTTTGAAATGCCAAATAAATTATATTCGTTATCTTTTTCAAATTTAATATTATATTTTAAGTATTTTTAGCTCACATTCTTAAAAAAGAGTAAGATAAAGGCTTTGACAATGTAAATTTATTTGTCCGTCCGTCTGTTCGTTTTTTAATAAAGTTTGTACTAACTTGACCAATCAACCCAGATCATTTTTTAAATTTTTTAAGATAAGTTTATAATTAATGCATAATTGATTTTATAAAATTGAAATAGAATTTTAATAAGCCTCTATTTTAGTTTTAATTTATCTAAATGATAATGTAATTAAAAAAAAAATTATTAAGAAAAATTGAAATTAAAAATCAAATGATGTGAAAACAAGAATGAACATAATTAATGCGCTCAATTTGATTTGTATATTGTTAATTAGAATAGGTCTTAACATTAATTTATGGATTTATAAATAACTACCAGATCTAACTAGTCTTTTTATTGTTTTAGAATTATTATTGAAAAACAAGTTTAAAAGTATTAAGAGATAAAAATCCTGAAATTGTTACATCATTTCTAGCATAAAAATCAACTTGCATTTAACATTTAATTGAAAATATACATTAATGAAGTTATCTTAAGTCTATAAATAAACTTCATTTGTTTATTAAATGATTTAAATTATTTTTTTGTAATATGAAAGTATTATACTTTAACTATTTAGAAATTATAACTTAGATCGCCTGATTCGATTAATTTACTTATTGTATAAGTTGACCTAATCGATTTGGAATGTTTGATTTGTCATTTTTAACCTTTTTAACTACTATTGTATATGACTTTGCATTTTATCATATTTTAATAAAAATTATGTTATTCTAGGGATTTTCAACTATTTCTTAATAATAATGTGATTTTTAGGCTGCAGATTTTTTTAAATTGGGTCAAAAAATAGATTAAAATTGTCATTAAGGGGTAATAATCGGCTATAAATGGATCAAAAAATGCAAGTGTTTTTTAAATTTAACGCAATTACAGAAAAATTGTACATCTTGTGTGGAAAAAAAGTTGATTATTCCACTAACTAATAAAAATCTACTTTATATAATATTTAAAGTTTATTGTTTTCGAATAACAAACTTTTAATAGAAGAATGAACAAGTTATTTATTCCAAATATTATACAAAAAATTATTTAATTATTATTATACCACTTTTTTTAAGTTTCAATTTATATTTTTGTTATTTCATAAACTTTTTAAATCAGAGATTTGGTTTGACATGTGGGATTTTGTGTAGACAATATTTTATTTTTTCTAAGTTAACAATATTTTTAATTAATAAACTTTAAAGCTCAAGTTTAAGAAGTACAGCTATTGCTAAAACAAAGGGATTTCTCATACTTCTTACGCTAATAATCGAATTTGACATTTCGCTATCTAGATTGGTATAATATCTAAATTGTGTCTTAAGAATGTATAAACATACTAAAAAAGAGCTTTCTATGTATGTATCATTCTTGTTTTTACATTTACCTGTTTTTTTGCACTTTTGACATTTTTTGATTTTTGTTTACATTCACATTGAGACTAAAAAATTATTAGTTTTTTTAATATTTCTTAAAATTTTAAACCTAAAAAAGGAAATTAATAAAAATAAAAAAGTTTATGCAGAAAGTAATAGTCTACTAATTTGTCAAGCTTAATATATGACTGTTTAAATGATTTAAAAATCAAAGTTATGGACCTTATAGGAACAAAACAAATTGCTAAAATAAGATTTATTTATAAATTTTTGTTATATCTAGAATTGGATGTTTTGTTGCTTCACTTTATCATTAGCTACTTTACGTAAGTCATCAAGATTTAAACAATCACATAAGGTGAAATAATATTCTGGGTTCATGTAACCCAATCGTATATTTGTTAATTATACTAGTTTGATTCTAAAAAGGATTAGTTAGTAACACTCAACAACAAAGAAATTTCATTTAGTTAAGTGTAATTTTAGATTTGCCTAAAAAATGCTTCTTCAAAGGAAATTTTCAACAGTTTTCAGAATATATTTATTATATTATTTAATTGACATACTTTTTTAAGATTTAATATATATAAGTATAATATAAACTTTAACATTATATTAGTTTTTAAAGTTGTGTATTAGGATGGCTTTTACTATGTAAGATGATTACCTAAAATCAGTTGTGAAAAAATATAAACACATAAATGAGGCTAACAAAAAATTTTACTTGATAATATACCAATTTATTATTATAATTTGTAATTTAAACCGATTTCTTATTCTAATTAATGGAATTTTTTATCATAATAGGCTAATATAAGATAATGAATAATAAAATGGTCAAAAATTGGGCCAGAATAGGCAAAAAACAGGTTAAATTATGGAAAATAAGGCAAAAATGACCAAAATAACACCAAAATTGGTAACGAAAGCTCTTGTTTTTAGATAAAAACAGTTTAATTCATGTCATAAAAGTTAAAATAAAATCTAAAATTGCCCATAAATCTAAACGGGATAATCCGTGTTTAAAATGTTTTTATGGGCAAATATGACCAAAAAATGGTAAAAATAGACAAGATTTTTAGCTGAATCCTCGAAAATTTAAATTGAACGTTAACTTTAATAGAAATTGATAAAACAATGGAAGCGAACGAATGAAGTGCGCGAATAACCGTAAAATTACTGAAACTCAACTTACAAAGTCAGATATTTCAACCGTATCGATCCGTATAATCGTTTTATCGTTTTGCTTGTATTTTAATTTATTTTAAGAGGATGCAAAAGTAAGATTTTTTACACTTTATCTTATACTTGCAGTTCAAAAACAAAAATGATGGATTTTTTTTAATACAAAATCTTCTGTTAAATAAAATATTGGCAGAGTAATTGGAAACTTTACTTTATAACTACTGTAATATATTAAACAAAAATACTTTTAAAACATATAATTATGACTTTTTTTAGATCATTTCCTTGAAAAGAGCTTATGGATTTTACCATGTCTGTCCGTCCGTCTGTCCGTCCGACGCGGTGTCCGCACTAGCTCAACCGCGTAAATTAGGACTTTTTTATATTAGTTATTTTTGACTTGTTAGAAAACTGTAGACTAAATATTAAATAAACTTATTAGCTTAGATCAAAGTATAAAGAAAGTGAGCTCTCTATGAAAGTATCGTTCTTGTTTATAATTAGATTTGTAATATAAAAAGGATTAAATATTTCGTAAAACTTATAATATTTGATATTTGTAGTGATTTTAAAATTAAAGTTAATAAATTATACAAAACCTACTGTTAAAAGTCTACTTTTTGAAAATAAATGTTAATAATTTTTTTGTGAAACTGATTATCATTAATTTAGTTAGAAATTGCAAAAAAATATTGAAAGTGACAATAAAGTTTTCTTCCTTAAGTTTTATAAATTTATACATAAGTTTAGCAAATCAATCGCCATTATAATTTTATTCAAAAATGCGTTGACTATGTGAGATTGATTTTTTGAGTAAATTTTCTTATAATTGTCTAACAACAAGTGTTTAATGTTCTTATATTAATTACTCAATTATAATAAATTTTAATACATGTAAATTTATAATCGAAACAGTATTATTAATAGTTGTTTGTTCAATATTAATTGTTAGTCAACAAAATAATAAGTAACATAACGAAAAGTAAATGTTTTTAATTTGTAAATAAAAATGATTTTAAGAAAATATATAGTTAATAGAGTTAGTTACTATTTTTCAAAGTAATAAGAAAAGTTGAAATCATCGGTTTTAATGAAATCTGTGGCATCTTTGCACGAATTGCCCAGTGTTGACTAGATTTTGAGACACTTTTGAGAATTTATATTTATATTTTTACTGCAAATAGCGGCAAATGCCACTTTTATTATTAATAAAATTTTGTCATTTAGCCTAATTTTGCACATTTCGGCAAGTTTTTTTTGCTAATTTTTATCATTTTGTGTCTATAAGTCCATGTTTTTACAGCAAAAGCCGGCATATGCTACATTATTCTGGGTTCCAAGCGATATAGTTGACCAAACCGGCATATGCCACTTGGATAAACAGTAAAAGGAATCTAAAATAAATATATTGAATGTCGGATTTCAAACGACAATATAGTCCAAATCGGCATATTCCACTTGGATAAACAGTAAAAATCATTTAAAATAAAGCCAACAAAATTCGGGTTTCCAACGAATGTTTAGTCCAAACTGGCATATGCCACTTGGATAAACAGTAAAATACATTTAAAATAAAGCCAATAAATCTCGGGTTTCCAACGAAATTAAAGTCAAAACCGGCATATGCCACTTTGATAAACAGTATTTATCATTTGAAAAACCGGCATAGGCCACTTGGATAAACAGCTATGTTATTTTAAATTCCGGCATATTACACTTTATAACAGGTTCCAAGCGATACTATAGTTTAAACCGGCGTATTCCACTTGAATAATTAGCAAAAATCGATAACAATAAAGGCAAAAAAAGTCGGGTTTCAAACCATATTATAGTCTAAACTGGCATATGCCACTTGGATAAACAGTAGATATCTTTTGAATAACCTGCATATGCCACTTGGATAAACAATAGTTATCTGTTAAAAATCTATTAATTTCTTCGACAAATGGGATATTACATTTTTATAACTTGATTAAAGATAATACAAATAGACAATTGAAACTATAAAAATTTTAATTTTAATCTAAACTATACCAGATAGATTTGTGATAGGAGAAGTAAGAATAATACACATAAACATCCAATTCAAAGTTTCGCGCATATACCAAGTCTAGATTGCTAGATTGGTGTTTCCGTTTGTTGTTACTTCTTTAACTTTCAAATCAAACTTTTTTGACGATAAATGATTTATTAATTGTCTCCCACATGTTTTTGAATAATCATCGTTAAAGTCACCCACTAAAACAATCATATCACTGTTAACGTTCTCCAAGCAGTTCTCGATATCTTTGATCATGTTTTGCCCATCGTTTTTTGGTGAACTATAAATCAATATAACTGTCACATTTTTAACTTGAAAACCAATATATTCAGTGTGACTATTGCTAACATTTGACGAATACTCGAACAACACCTTTCCATCAAGTTAAGTGTAGACTACGATACCTTAAGCTTTGCAGTTCATTGATGCGTTAATACCATTTAAAACATTTAAACCAGGAAAAGCGAATGAATGGAACGATGAGGACCAACATTCAACAATCAACATCAAATCAGCTTACATATAGTTTAAATCGTAACGAATATCCTCATAGTGTTTTCTCAGTGACTGAAAATTGTGGTATAATATGTTAACTCCTTTAGATTTAAGTGTTGCTAGAAACGGATACGTAAATAACAATGCAACAGTCGATCTTAATCGCATTATTACGTTTTCCAGTAGTAGCACACTAGGGGTTTCAGAAGGCTTATCAAATATTACGTCAATAAACAATCCATCTGATGTTCTAGCTAGACTCAAAGCAACGTAAACTTCAGAGCGCATCATCCGTTCAGTCAGTTTAACGACAACGCTGTGATAACTCTGACCCTGTGATTTATAGATTGTGATTGCATCAGCGGAACTGTGTGCGTTTAAATCGAAATGTTTTGATTTTTTATTGGTGCGATTTCTCGTAATATCATTTCTAAAGGAGTCTTGTGATCTTCATAATTACAACGTTGCATTATATTCTTGAATTTGATCCTCGTTGATTTACCAACGTTTTCATGAAAAAAAACTATCCAAACTCTCACTATTTTATCAAAAATGCACTCAATTTTCTTTAAAACACCTTTCATTTCATTGACAAGACCATCCTCGACATCCACGTTAACTGTTACCATATAAATCGTATTTTCTTTTAGTATTATTGATGACGGCAAACTCAGGATTTTAGTACTATGAAGTTTTTTAACAGTTTTCAAAGTATAACTTTTCACATCGGTCGATACATCACCCACGGCTATATCTTCTTCATTGCTGAGGTGTTCTGTGTTTTTATTCCTTAACATTGCAATTCGGTTAAACGCATCAAACTCTTCGTTAGATTTAAATAATCGAATAGTTTCGAAGGGTGGCTCAGTTTGCATGTTAATTAGTTGCCTTGAGTTAAACAATTCAATATCATTCGTAGTGCACTTTCCAATAGCCAAATTATTGAGAGAGTTCGCAAACAGTAGATCGTTTTTCTGACGCATTATTTCGGGTAATTCAAAAGCTTTAAAATACTCCTTATTAAAGTTATCAAAGTTATCAAACAATAAATCGTATTTGCTACTGCTTGACTGGAAAGTAATTTGTCCTGAACTGGTCGGAGTTGATGAAAATCGCCAAAACAAATAATAGATTTTCCACCAAAACGTTCAGTCGAATGAAAAATTTCCTTTAAGCGACTATCGATTTGTTTAAACATTGTCATGCTTACCATGGATTATTCATCAATAATAACAACTTTCAAATCTTCAAGTTTACAATGGAGTGTGTTTCGTTTGTCGGCACTTAAGTTTTTAACATCAGTTTTACATTGGTTCACTGGTAACGCAAAAGTTGAATGCAAATTCATTCCGCTTATTTTAAATGCGGCTTTTCCTGTTGGAGCGCACAACATAACTTTGATTGAATCAGGACTAGAACCAGGTTAATTATTGTATAATCTTAGCAGTGATTGATTAAAAGGTGTAATAAACTTTGATTTTCCTACACCTGCACCACCAAACATTACATTTAAAACTTGATCATTAGTTATTTTGCAACGGAACAATAAATCCATACAAAAAACACGTTGCTTTAAGTTGAGCGATCGCATAATTTCGTAATAACTTTCATCTGTTATGCATTTAGGCGTTAGAAATGTTTCACTTGATGTTTTCGGCATAGCATTACTAATGTCTTCTTTGAGGCTGTAAGTCGCGTTATTTTCATTATTGTAAACAGTAAACTCATTTTCATTCTCTTGTAAATCGTTTTTTTTTCAACAAAAACTTCAATTTATTTATATTCGTCCTCAAAATTTACTACATCCAATCTGGTGTAAATATACTTCGCAGCTCTAGTTTTTATAGTTTCGATGTTAGTGAAGTATTTTTGCTTGATGTCGACATTTATTTAGTCATCTCTTTCATTTAACCATTGCAAAAACAATATGCACTGTTCTCGGTTGTAATTTTGTTCGTCGGTTTTGATGTCATATCTTCTATATCTAATGATTTTTGGCTTACGCCGTTTCTCTAAATAACCACGATTGTTTTTCATAGAACACATTTTCACTAATACGATTTCATTTTCTTCCATGTCTTCATTGGTATTGTTTGAGGATTCTTTAATTGGCGTCCTACTTTTATGCCTGTTGAAATCTGATAAAAAGTTAGCTAAACAAATATTTTTTAATTTGTGCGGCCAGTGTGTATAAAACTCTATGGAGTTTGTTTGATAGATATCCGTTGAGTTTTTATCGAGGCTTTGTATCTGAATTTCAGATTTAACTACTGTGCACCGTTCTTGTTGTTCTCCGGTATTTATAAAAACATTCGCGCGGCTGCAACGAGACATATTCATAGACAGAAGCTGATATACCGCTTCTTGTGCGCTGACTTCCGTTGCGTATAAATAACGGTCGCCTACTATTTTCAAACGATTGAGAACACTAAAATATTTCCAGCTTTACTTCTTCCACGGCGTTTTTAAGTAGCTTTGACATACCTCTTTCAGCTTAATTTAAATAATTTAGTATGTACTGGACGCAGCTGTAAGGGTCTAGTATGAAATGAATGTCCATGTTCGCTAGATGTAACTTAAGAATTGTGCTGTTATAGTTATTTATTTTTGTGTCAGATAAATTTCTTCTGACCAAAACCTTTGGGTGTTTGAGCTAAAATCTTAAATTTAAAACGTAGTCGTTTAAGGTTATTCCATTGTATTTTAAAAATGATTGAAATTCTTCATAACATTGGCTGTTCTTTAAACTAATCTTAAGCTTGTTGAAGGCTTTGGTATATCCGTCATTGTTGTGGATAAATTCCAGCAGTTTAAGTATCATTGTATGGAATCGGTAATTGTGGAAAATCGAATAGACACACTGTTTGATTGCCTTTAAACTTTATACATGAAAATGAATGACGGTGCGTTTGTAGTGCTATTAAAGGTTGTAATTCACTGTCAAGGTTTGTGCTTTCCACTGTTACGTTTTTATATATGAAAGCGTGGAAACCATTATTTTCCTTTTTTTTTGTAAACTGAAGTGTCTTTCATCCACAATAAACAATGCACTAGTGGACCACCTCGATGTTGAAACTCGACGCGTAAATAAGAATCAATAATTGTATTTTCATGGAATGGTTCTTTTGAGTGTTCGAGAACCCTAAACAGTTCTCTAATGCGTTTATCGAAATATTGCTCACAAGTTAATGGATCTCTGCCAATTAACTCGAATTTTTGTTGATAATCCAATTTGACTGCATCATCTTCCTTAATATCAACAACTCTCACCGTTTTAATCAAAATCACTATAAGTTCTATTCATTTGGTTTCGGCAGCTGAAAACGTCAAAAATAGTGTAGGCAGTCCTAACTGGCGAATCATTGCTAAAACTTCACGATAACGTTCTTGCCAATACACAGGAGATGATATATCTAAGAAACTTGTAACCGTCATTTACTTTACATAGGCTATCAACAAAATCGTTATTTAATAGTTGACTTGCAGTAACTAATTGATTTCTACGTGTTTTTCGTAAATGAAGATTTATTTGTTCTTTTAACATTTTAATTTGCCGTTTCTTGTACATAAAGAAGATTTTATCTGTTTTACAACAGCGTCTAACTTTAAGGCGGAGCTCCCATTTACATATATCAACGTAGAATGATTGGGAATATTTTCGCTCGTATCCTCCATAAATGGATGGGAAAGACAGTTCTTCTTCAAACGTGTCTTTATTTATCGACAGTGGATGATTACTTTTGCCAGGTGCAAACGCTATAGCCGTGCTGTTATTATTCCATAACGTAGAGTTTGAAATCACATTATCTGCTTCATCCATTTCTGCCTTATCCATTTCATTTGTTTCGTTTAACGTTTTGTCAATTACTTTATCTTATTCATGTATGAGAAAATCTTCGATTTCAATGTTCTGATTTAAAATCCAATCATTTGTTAAACGTATATTTTCAGAAATTAACAGCGGTGTTGAAATAAGATTTTTCCCAGCATTTAAAATAATTAATGGACAAACTGTTTCAAAATTATAATGTGACTTATAAATCATTTTTCTTATAATCTTAATTTGTATTGTTTGTGTTTTGTTGAACGATAGAGGTAGTAAACACTCAGATGAATCAACTGATACGGGAACGTTTACAACATTTTCTTAAAGCCCATATTGTTTGTCAACTCCTAGCGGCCTTATTTGCATGAAAGAAATGCGTGGTGATACTATCCGCCTTTCAAGTGTGGTAAGGTTTTGTAGTTCGATAAATATTTGATTGAACAGGTATCTTCAAAAAATAAT
Source organism: Phthiracarus laevigatus (assembly GCA_034700185.1). Taxonomy (NCBI): domain Eukaryota; kingdom Metazoa; phylum Arthropoda; class Arachnida; order Sarcoptiformes; family Phthiracaridae; genus Phthiracarus; species Phthiracarus laevigatus. The sequence goes on from JAQIXJ010001320.1 coordinate 17,450, forward strand.
TCAAAACTGGCACCTGTATTTTTTAGTAAAAATAACGAAAAAGTTGTGTTCAATAACTCTTATGGCCACAAATCATGAAATATTTTTATATATATAGTTAATCAAGCATTAATGGAAATATTAAAGATGGATAAACGGTTAAACGAAAATATTTAAAAACGCTTTTAGATGAAATTTACTATCGTCATTTTGTTGCTTATACTATCAAAGGTAATAAAAAGCATTCTTTTCTTTTAAAGAATTAAAAACAAAAATTATGGAAATATCGCTTGTATAAAGAAGAAGTTCAAAAAATAAAACATATTTTGTTTAGAATTTAGAATGTTTTAAAAACTAGAAAAAGAAAAATTGGAGATAGAATACTTTGTTAAATGGTAAAATCATAATAAAGAAATTAATTTTTGGGTTACATAATATTTTAACTTATAATTATTCCTAAAAATATAGAAAGATCAGATTTGTTATTGATAAGTGCTCAAGTTATCTTAATTTTTGTTACTGATTGTGCGAGTTTAGTAAATTTGACTTGAATTCTGTAATCAAAACTTATGGTCTTTTGTATTAAAAATTTCAATAGTTCATAAACTGCCAAATCCAAAAACTAAAAAATATAATGAATTTTTCCTGTTTAATATTATAAAATGATATCAATAGATAGTAGATAAAAGTTAAAACTACTGAATTTATACAATTTTAATAATAAAATTTTTGATATTTATAATGCTATTAGCTTTAAATCAATAAAGTTATACAAATGTGTGTTACCTAGATCGTGTAATATTCATGAAATTGTTTGAATATGTGAAATAATCGTTTCTCCTCCAATATTAAATGCAGCCTTATCGGTTTGAGTGCATTATATTATTTTAAAGCATCTAAATATATTCCATGTAAGCTGTCTAAATATCATAAGATAGTCTGATTTTTGGCATTTGTTTGCAATGACTTTCCAACGCCATATGGCTATATTATAAATGCAAAATCAAATTAATGTAATCAAAAAATTGAATGACGGTTCAACTCTAATAAGAGTTTTTTAGTTTTAACTGAAAATAATATGCAATTAAAATAAACAAAATATAAAAAGTGATAATGCAATAGGATTACATAACATTCAAGAGTTATGGGGTTAGTTTATCCAATAGATAATATATTTTATCATTGTCTGTAAATTATTAATCCAATTATATTTAATATTTACAGTTTTAATAAGTTATATAATAGAATTGTCATTATTTATTTTATTTTAGCTATTTTTATAATGTTAAATGTTTATTTTAACTAATCATTAATCCAGTAAATATCAATACTATTTTATCTTAAGAAATCTAGAAAATTAATAATATTCTCAAACTAAATTAAATAAACAATAATTTAAATCAATTTAATAAAAGTTTCTAAAATCATTTGATGATGAATAAAACTTTAAATAAAAAAACTAATTTTGTTTTAAAAATAAAAAGAGTAGATATTTTTGCGAAAAATACATTTTTAATATCGTTAGTTTATTAATTTTTTATGATTAAACTTAGTTATAGAGTTTACAGATATTATAACTATCTATAAAATTATTTAAGATTGCAACCTCATAATAAATAGAAAAATTAAAATGATTTTCTAAATTAAATTCTATAAGTAACAAATACCCAAAAGGAATGTTTGTATAGATTACATAATATATTAATGATTGTTAAGTATTAATTAAGTAAGTATGGCTGCGCCTAATATGTTATCAAAGGAGTATAATACGAAGAAATTTATAAACACAATACTTTATTTGTATAATATCAATACTTTGTTTAAATTTAAATATAAATTTCGAAAATGTACATGATAGAAAATGAAATAAAATGCCGCTTATTCAATGAAAACCCGGTACCAACACGATATTACCAACAACGAGCGGCAGGTGCAACAGAAAATTGAGGCAGGTGCCATTGAAAAGTGGTTAATGCCGTACAAATCCGTACCATTCACGATATTTCCAATTTTTGCCAGTTTTTAGAGTTTTTCCCATTTTTAGACTAGAATTCCCTTTATAACTCCAAATATCGGCAGATTCCACTGTAGCTTTAATCTTTTTTGATTGAATTTTGCCTATTTTATGCACATTTTGACCTTTTAATTTTCCTATTTCTAATACAATTATGCCCAAATTTGGACCTTTTAATGACAACAATTTATAAAATTTTGTTAATTTTAACACTATTTTTTGATTTTTTTGACCGGAAAATCACTTTATTCAAGTAAGAAATCAATAAATCAACCTTAAATAGATTATTAATTTGGTAAAATCCCTTAATTAAAGTAAAGATCAAAATCCCTTAATTAGAATAAGAGTGCGGCAGACAAACTGACAGACGGACGGACGGACGGACATACACAAATCTATATATTTGTCAAAGTCAAATGAAAAATAGTATTTAAAATTCATTTTTATCAAAACTGGTTTTCTTCTATTTATGTTTTGTTGTTTCTTTCAAGAAAAATACAAACTTTCAAACCGTTTAATAAGTAATGTTTAGGCACAAATAAATTTAAAGGTATTAATTCATTTAGCACAAATTTTATTAAAGTTAAGTCTGTAAATTTAATTTGTTATCAGATTAATTATGTAACGAGTTTTATTATGTGTATATAATTTGAAACGGTAAAGTTGCGAAGCAATGTGAAAGTTTCTAATTCAATTGCATTAAGCTTGTTTTTTAAATGAAATAAACTCAACAGAAATATTTTTTATTATTTAATTATTATAACTTCGCTTCCGATTACTTTTTATATTTAATTTTAATTTATTAAATAATTTAATATATAAAAAAAATTTAGATTTTGCTTTTTTAACTGTCTCTCTGCCTTTATGTGTGCAAGCAGTCTTGTTTTAATAAAAGGATATCTCCCATTTCTTAAATTAAAAATAATTTATGTTATATTGACACATTGATATAAAATCTCATATAATTTTTAGATAAAATGCATACAAAAAAGATGTCTTTATAATTGTTTTGTTCTTTTTTTAAGTATATTTGCATTTCATTTTATTTTCATCGATTGCATTTTAATTCCTAATTTTTCATGCTTATTTCATCACATTTCTAATTCAGTTTCGGTTTTAAATCAAATAATTAATGTCGTTTAATTAAAATGAATATTAAACAAGAACGATACATTCATAGTTAGCTCACTTTTTCTTAGATTAATGCATAATCTTGAAAAATTAATCATTTTTCAAGAAATCAAATCATATAAGGAAATTTAATAACATAAGGAAAAGGTGTACTCCCATAAATAAAATAAGACAGCTAACTTACAGACAGACAGACAGACAGACAGATATTGTCAATTCCATAAGCTCGTCTTTTTAAAAAAAAGTGAGCTAAAAAATGTAATAGAAATGCAATTTAAAATATGTTATTTCAAAAATCAAAGTGATATGCAATATTAATGAATTAATTTCAAATATATGAAAGTGAAATGTAAATTTAAAAATAAAAAACATGTAAGAACCACCATAAAGTCATTTTTTAGCTCACTTTGTATAGACAAAGGCGAGCTTATGGATTTGAGTATGTCCGTCCGTCCGTCTGTCCGTCCGTCCTCGTGTCCGCAGTCTCATATTAATTCAGGTATTTTATATAAATCTTATTAACGGAGCAGAATATTTTCAATTTAAGCTTCAGTTTCAGTGTAGTTTATAATAAATACAAAATAATCCCCTAAACTATTAGTCCAAGAGTGCACAGCAGTAGAACTGTAAAGGTTGAAGAAAATTAACTTAATAAAATAAGTATTAAAAACCTATGGTTAACACAATGCATTCAAAGAGCGAAACACATTCAATAGTAACCAATCGAACTAATCAAGCAAACTGGATACTCGGTGGAAGATGATGAGGTTAAAATTAAACTTAAGACTCATAAATTAGTAGGACTTAACATGTAAGAAGAATGCATATTCACAAAGATATGATAGCTTAGTATTACTCGACGACCTTGCTTTTGGCCACAGTTACCACTTAACGGTTTAGGCTTAGCTGAAGAAGTGCGGCGTTCAAACCGTATTGACTGTGCCAAATATACGACGCTGCTATCGTGTACTGTGGTACGTCTACTATGCTAATAATACCTCAATATTACTCGACGACTTTGCTTTTGGCCACAGTTACCACTTAACGGTTTAGGCTTAGCTGAAGAAGTGCGGCGTTCAAACCGTATTGACTGTG
>JAQIXJ010001321.1:0-21660 GCA_034700185.1 Phthiracarus laevigatus
ATACTGCAGTATTTCCTATGTTTAACATGCAGTTCACTTACGTGAACATTGTGGTAACTATCTCGTGAGTCTTCGGGTCCTCATTAGTACAGCATCACTACACTATTACTACTTGGATTGTAGTGGTGTCCGATACCGGCCATATTACTACTACTGCTCGGGATACACTACAGCCTCCTATATCATTTAAAACAGCCTTCTATAATTTTTCAAAAAAAGCCTCCTCTAATTTAAAAAAACCTACAATTTTAAAAGTCTCCTATAATTTTTTAAAAGCCTCCTATAAAAATGTTTACAGACAGAGTAAAAGACAGAGTTACAGACAGATTGAAAGACAGAGTTAAAGACAGAGTTACAGACAGAGTTAAATACATTCCAAAAACAGAAACCTCATATCCAATAGCTGACTTTTTCAAACTTAGCTACAGAAATAATGAACAAAAATTTTGTATTAAATCGGCAAAAGAAAAAATTAAGTTATTTCTTCTTAATAATATTTTTTATAATTGAATTCGTATCCAAATAAAACTAAATACTATCTGACTAATTAAATGTTAATGCAGTGCTGTTGTGATTCAATGTCTAGTCTTTTTTTTTCATTGGAAATTAATCAAGTATAATAGAATTTTATAAATTATGATATTTCAAAACAATGTAATTAAATTACCATATAAATGCTAATAAATTAATAAACAATATCTAAACTGTTATGATGAACAGATAATAAATATTATATCCAAACGATTAATCCCGATTCAAATTTTACTGTTCCACACCAGAATTATCCCATACAAGACCCGATTGATCTTGAACCTCACTCGATCTTTCCCTAACACCACCCGATTTATTCTGATTTTATCCCAAAACTCACCAGTGTGATCCAAACCCTACCAAACCGATTCCGAAACTAACCAGTGTGATCCCAAACCCTGTCAGACTGACCCCGATCCCCTTCAGACTTCCCGTAACCCACCCAACTGATCTGGTATATCATACCATTCTTCCCGAACTTGCATTGGATAACTAACCACTCCAGACTAATTCCAAGCCTTTATCCCACTTATAACGATCCCCAACAGACTTACCACGAACCCTACCAGACTAATTCCGAACCATACTATACTAAACCCGAAACAAACTTTTCTGTTTACCAAACCCCACCAAACTGATAACCCATAACTCCACCAGTGTAATCTCGGAAACCATAACAATATCCCGAACCAAATTAGACTACGAGTTGACGGCAAAAATATAAAATATAGTAAAACGGCGGATACATTAATCACCGTTTAAACTTGTCAACCAAGTGAGCGTTCATTTTATTAATTATAATTTTGTTTCGTTGCTCTTTCTTAACTCTTTTTCTAGTTACCATAAAGAGTTGTTTTAATTCGGTTATTCATTTGTCGAAAGATAAATTTGATATATGATAATACCGAAAATTCTAGAAGAACTATCATCAATATCAAATAAATCAACAAAAACTGTCGATAACGCAGGAAAATACTAAAACGAATTTGAATTTACCATCCCTAATCGTAATAAAGTTGCAAATAATATTTACAGAGTGAATCGTCATTACACCAAAGTAATAGGTGTAAGATAAACTTCTAAATAGTGAAACTTCTATGTTTGGTTTAATTACAGATGGATTAACAGATTAAACAGACTTGTCAAACATTATAGATAACTTTTTCAAAGTAAGCATAAAATTACAAAAACCTTTTTGTTATCAAAATGATGAATGTTTTATTAAGATTAACAAAATATGTTCGATTTTAAGTTAAAAGTTTTTTTTCACATTTAATATTAGTTGTGTTACATTTATTTTATTGAATGTAAAAATTATGTGCATATGAATTTAGAATAATTAAGTTATGATGAAGTCCAGTTAAGTTGCAAATAGATTAAATCGAACTTCTTACTATATTACAGCATATTGCAAGACTTTTAAGATAAGGTTGCGATAAAGGTAATAATATATGATATAAGACTTAAATATAGTAATGGGTAATAGAGATTTTGAGAATATTGATATTACTCATCTCATTTGAAATATTTATTTGTTGCCTTAAAGTCATTGTTCTCATTTTTAGTGATGAAACAGTTATCAAAAGATGATCATTATTTAAGAATACATATTTTGATATTAATTATTTAAAAATAAACAACAATTGATAAAGTATAATTAAAAATTGGTTTTATTTATCAAAAACATAGCTGTAAATTATAAAGTTTATTTTTTTTATTTGTGAATAAAATATGGTTATTACACACCTAGGTAGTCACCGAAAACAATGAATTAATAAACAACATTTTTAAAACCACATTTAGAAAACTCATCCATGTTTGATTGAGTGTTACTAGTGTTGTTTTGCTTATTGCAAGTAAAAGTAAAATTGGAAATATGTGTCTTTTGTTTTCGCTTAAAACAAAAGTAATTTACAAGCGAAACTAAAGAAATTGTTTAAAGCTAAAATAAGATACAAGCTTAATGAAAAAATTTTATCAATGCTAAAGTAAATTGCAAGTTTAATTTATTATAATAGTTAAAGTGAATTAAAAGCAAAAGTAAAAAAAGCCAATTAAAACTTGAAAGTTAATCGATACTTCTTTAAAAAATTTGTTAAATAGAAATAATTAACATCAAATCATAAGTTGTTATATAATTTTATTGAGTGGTCTAAGTTAATGAGTAAATATATGTTAAAGAAATTTTATATAACATAAATAATTTGATTTTTTGTTTATTTATATTAAAGGAAAAATTAAATGAAATAAGTTAAATTAAAATTTTGATCAAAAAAAAGTAAAAGTAAATTACAAGCAAAATTAAAAATACAAACGGATGCAAAAGTAAAATACAAGTTAAATTTAAAATAATTTGTAAAGAATAAGTTATATACAAGCTAATTGAAAATAATTGTTAAAAGCAAAATTAAAAAATAGCAAAATTAAAGTTTGATAGTTAAACATTAGTTTTGTATCTATATCTATACTGATAAATGCCATTATTGTTATGATTCAATTATTTAATATCCAACACAAATATCAACAATTTAAAGACCATCTTAAACATTAATTAGAAGATAATATTTTTTATTAACTTTTTGGTCATTTTTGACTTATAACTCACATGAAAAGTTTTTAATTCCTAGGATATTAAAACATACCTTTACTCTACATAACTGGAGAACACTTTAAAAATTGTTTAACAGTGGAAGCGTTTGGCAAACTATTCAATCATCAGTTATTATTTTAATTATTTATAGAACATTTTTTGAGATCTAAATTAAATATAATTTAAGCAATTAATTTGTAAACTTTGTTACTTTTTCAGTATTATCAATAATAACAGTAGTATTAACTCAACTTAATTCAGTGATTGCATAAGTTTCTATAGAAGCGGAGTTAATTAAGATATTATATTCAGTATTTGTTAGAAAATCAACCAGATATCAGTAAAAAATAGAATCAAATTGGTCATGGAAAAATCTTCTTCGAAAATTTTATGCACATTATTTCGTTTCACAATGGTTTTCAATTTATATATATAACAAAGCATACGCAAAACACAATTTCATTTTCATTCTTATACTCAAATTTATGTAAACTCATTGAAGAATCTATATATTTAAGTAATAAAGCAAAAAAAGAAACATTTGTAAAATTCCAAATAAATTTTGGATTTTATTAATAATGTAGTTTAATTTATTAAATTTTTACTATAATTAATTATACCATATTTGAATTTGTAACATTAAATTAGTTTCAATTACACTTCAAAGAAATGCGATTACACTTAGAAACACGCTTTTTTGAATAATTTAGATTACTTTATTTTACCTTTGTTTTATTTTTGTAATAATAAAATAATTTTTAAGTTATCTTTATAATAATTTATATTGAACTGCAATAAAAAACAGAAAATGAAGAAAATTACTGATATTTAAAAAAAATGAAATTTTAAATGGAATTTAATATAACAATTGAAAAAATAGGTGCAGAAGCCACAGCCAATTTCAATATACTCAACTTCTTTTAGAAATTGATAAAACATGGATAAAATAAAACATTATAGTTTCCAAATATAGTTTTCCTTTTTCGAAATCATTTAATATTAACCGAGATGTTTTAAAAATAATTAAAATAGCTTAAATAGAATTTAATTTTATTTCTTTTGGTATAGAAATAGCTAAAAACACAAAAAAATCTGGCTAAATTAAACAATTTTAGACCAAAAGGATCAAAATTAATAATAAAAATTGATTGTGATAAACCGATTTTGTAATACAAATAGTTATTTTAATACTCAAAACTGCCAAAAATTATCTAATAACAAGCCAGAATGGGCAAATACATGATAAAAAATTATTTCCTATGTAATCAATAAACCGAATATTGCATTTGAGATAAATAATAGAAAGTATATTCAACTTATTTAAATAATAAATATATCACGTAGCAATTTAATTTTAAGGTTTATTAAACAATAATTAACATTATTATCCGCTCTTGTTGTTGCCTTTGAAGTTCTTTCCAGGCATCTAATAGAGCTTTAGCTGCCTTCTAATCTCCTTTAAGCCTAAGAGCGGCCTCTTTATCTTCTTACGCTCTTTTTCTGTCCTTTTTTCACTGTTCCCAGTTTTCTTTTCTGCCATCGCTTAAGCTTTTGAAAAAGATTAATCGAAATACCAGTCAAGAGTATCTTTAAAAAATTTCTCATTAAAATAATTGAAAATAATTGAAAATAATGAATACAAATCAAATTAATACACTTCTTAAAAATTTTAAAAATTTTATATGTGCATTCCCAAAAGATAGGCTGCCAAAAATTAATAATGCCCCATTTGGCATCATTGTAAATACATACTCTTCCAACGAGCCAGTAGAACATTGGGTGGCACTTTATTGTGATGATACAATTACAGAGTACTTTTACTCATTTGGGTTGCCCCCATTGCATCACGAAATAATAAAATATTTAGAATTGACAGTTACAGTGTGGCACTATAACTCGCTCACACTACAAAGTGTGACGTCAACTATTTGAGGCCTTTTTTGTATTCTCTATATAAAGCTCCGACTCAGCGGTTATACTTATAGTGAAATAATTGCTTTGTTTTGTGATAAACTAAAAGTCAACGATTTAATAGTAAAACAGTTCTATAATTTGTGAGTATGGCGCTTAACATATGTTGTAAAACTTACGCTCAAGGTTTCGTGAAAGATGATAAAATTATTCCAAGAGAAATGGCTGTCATGACTCAAACTAAAAACATTTGCTTTCTTGTTAACACAAGTTTAAAATATGACGATTTGGGCTGTAAAGAATTAAGCACCAAAAAATACATCGAGTGAACTCTACTTGGACTTTTTTTATTTGTAAAAGTGAAAAAAAGATGTTACTGATGTAGAAATGGAAGTATTTAAAACTTGTCATTCCATTAAAACAATAGAGAAAAAATTAATTGGAATTAAAAATTATCATTTGGCTGTTTTACTAAACAAATTGGCAATACCGTGGATTGATTTACAAGATATTGGTTGTCCCCGAATCGATATGCTAGAAAGAACATATAACGCCAAATGCTGCGAAGATCATCATCCGATTAAACCCAGATGAAAAAGAAGAATGGAAGTGCACTCAAATGAAAGCAAATGTTTTATATATGTGGCGTAAAAGCTGCAAAACAGATTTGTAAATTTATAAAATTTGTAGTTAAATATTAATTGTAACCTTTGATATAATTTTTTAAAATAAATTTTTAACATTTTATCCATTATTCTAAATAATGAGTGTATGGGTTAATTATCAATCCTGTTGTCATTTTAAATGACTATTGTCAGAAAAATAAGTTAGATGCTTCACCAAACTATTTATTTATGACAACCGAAACCGATTTTAAATTTTATGAAATCGATGAAACTTAAAAGTTTACTGTTCACTGTTATGTTAAAAAAAGAAACATAACATACTTAAACATTGGCTTTGGTAGTTCAAAACGAATTGCTAAAAGAAATGTTGCAAGACGTTTATTACATTCGCTGTCTCGACATGACCCTTATCTTGAAAATATGGTATTGTTTGATTTAGAGGAACCCATTAGCACTTAATATTTAAGGATTATAAAATCATAAATTTGCTTATAAGTGAAAATAGATCAAACTACCATATATAAGTGTCAACTTTTCTAAAGTAAATTATTATCATAATGGTTTATTACGGCAACTGGAAGTGCGTTTTTGAAACTAAAATTAGTAAAAGTATTAATGATACGGTTAAGTATGTGCGTGAAACAAAATTAAATCGGTCTAGCAAACATCTTGTATTTGTAGACAATCGTACGTATTGTAATGCGAATGCGACGAAAAAGGTATTGACACCAATCGAATACAAATGACTAGTTCGGCAAATTTAAAAAAAAGCGAAAATCCGCTCTATTTGAAAAGGGTAAAAGATCTCTTCGAATGAAAAAGGTTAAAGAAGATTTTATGCTTAAACTAATTATACCAATGAAAGAAGTTGTTCACAAATTATTTGATCGCGAAAAACTTATTGAAAGTGAACTCTAAGGTTATTCTACACCTTAAAATGCTATTCTTAAAAATAGAGTTAAAGTTATGATGAAGTCTTCGAGTTTGATCCAGAATATGATGAAGATGATGACAATAGCGATAGAGAATCAAAGAAAAATTCAAAAAGAAAATCTAAAAAATGTGATGAAATACTTGATGACGATGCATCTCAGGAGCCGCCTAAAAAGAAGAAAGAAAAGTTATCCGACAAATCAGAAGATAAAAGTGACGAATCAGATGATGACGACGACAGCGCTGATGCCACTTCTTTTTCTTCACAAGAAAAGTCAGACTCTGATGCTGATCTGTTTGAATAAAGTGAAGAAGAACTTTAACTGTATATAGTTTAATAAATATTTTTTTTAAATAAAGTTCTTTTCTAGTTTTCTATTAATATGATTATTATTCAAAAATTAACTTTATGTGCAAGTCTAAATTGTAACCTTATATTAAAACGTATTTTTTTAAAAATAAATAATGTTGAATTTAAAAAGAATAAATTGAAGTGTTTAGTAATTCGTCAAAGAAAACCGTTCAATACGTGTTTGCTATATAGAACTGGAAAGCTAGTGATAACAGGAGCTAAATGTTTTGAAGATGGCCATAATTGCTATTAGACGAATTGCTAGGATGATTCAAAAGCTTAGTTATAAGGTTAGATTATCAAAAATTACTGTTGGAAATATGGTCGGCCGTTACGATTATACCTTCAAATTTGATCTTTAAAAAATCTACGATCTTATTGGGTGCCGCAAACTATGAGCAAGAATTATTTCCTGCGTTAATATTTACGCCATCAAAGTGTAAAATACTTGCTTACAGAACAGGAAATCTCGTCATAACTGGTAGTAAAGCCTTGGAAGATTTAAACATAGCTTTCAATGAATTCGACACAATTGTTTCTATAACATTATAAATTTTATTTTGTGAATAAATTTATCAATAAATCAGAACATTTGACAGAAAAGATACAATTTTGAATATTAATTTTATTTATTTATAAATTTGCATTATAATAATTATTTCGTCAAATAGAAAACATTTTATAAATTAAAAAAATAAAGTACAATTAAAGAGCCCATTAGCCGTTTAAACAGCATAAATATGGGCAGTTGAACGACATTTTCGTTGTTACCTTCAAAATCTTTGTTTATTGAATCTATTTCTTTAGTAAAATCGGTTTTGACTTCCAATTAAATTGATGTGTTATGCTTTTATCTCTAAGAAGAAAAATATTAAATACAACATAGCAATTTCAATTAAAATTAAGAAATGATGAAACTTCTTGAGTTTTTGATTTAAACGTTAAAGTCTACGACTCATTTTGCTTTTCAATTATTATGAGTGTTTTGTTTAAGAGTAGATAAATATAATTTCCTATCTAAATATATCTATATATACTGTGATTTGATCTATTTTGGATTTTATACTGTATTTTGCCACTGCACCTGTTTCGAACTTTCTTAAGAAAGCGATCATAAAACTAGGCCGCTCAGAATGCTTATAAGTGAGTTAAAGTTATTGAAAATTTTAGTCAAAAATTGTGTTGATCTCTAAGTAATTCGATTATTAATGTCCAGAGGATTACCAAGAAAGAAAAACGTTGACGGCGAGCCAGGTTGCTATAGTAAAGGGTTTATCGAAGAAACTTATAACCCTATTGAGCGACAACAAAGTGGCGTTTAATGTCGAGCAGTTACAAACGATCGCTTAAGATTACAGCGTTGAGGGTTCAGTACTGACAATATTGATTACGAAAAATTGAATAAAACAGGAAAGCCAGCTCATATCCTTAACTCTTCACCGAGTAAAAAGGGAAAGCCTGCTATTTTCCATGTCCAGAACCAGATTTCATACTATGGCTGGAGCCAAAACAATAAACGAAGCTGCTCAGAAGTTTTTTAAATCTAAAATCTTTGTTAAAGAAGAAAAGGATGACGAATTCTATATCTATATAATTTGTCGTTTACCATCCAAAATTCCATTGCCGATTAACAAAACTGTCTTTTCCACTTTCGTTCTGTAGCAAAAATATTTTGAATCTATAAATTATTCGCACCATTTTTAAATTAACTGAAACTTCAAATTAAATTAACTTATGTTTGCATACCTATGTTAATTGAAATATAAAAAACAAAAATAAACATTTCTATAAGTTGGTTTTGATTAAAAAAAATCTTAACTTTACTAAATTTCAAAAGTTTTACAATTTAGATTTTTAAATATTTGATAGTACGTTTTTGATTTAGTTATTCAGAATTTAGCGTTTTGAGATTAGTTAAGAGGAACAACAGTTTCGAATTTTATAAGGTTTGTAAAAGATAAATGATTTCGAGACATCTTGTTTTATAGCTTCCTAAAACAAATAATTTATTATTTATTTTAATCGTTCAATCATTTCTTCCATTTCTACGCAAGTCATTAAAGAGTCTATCAAATTTTATAAAAATAAGTGAGCGACAGTTTATTTACTTAAACTAACTAAAGTAAGAAATAAAATAAAAAGTATAACCCAAATCAAATTATTATCAATTTTTATATTGATTAAGTTTATTTCGAAAAATTTATAAAAATGTGTAAATTTTGATTTACCTAACTTAGTTAAATTTTCAGATAATTAGATTTGACTGTCTCCGTTGATTAAAATCCCATGGGATAGATGAATTAGCAACCCCTTTTTCCAAGGATATTCGGGTGCTCTGGTTAACTCTGGCACCTGTGTGTCCTAAAGGGTCGGAGACTCACAAACAGGCAGTCTGTTTGTGCCTGTGAGACCGCACGGTCTCTCAATTCGCGAGACCTACTATGTAGTCGCCCTAATTTCGAATTCCGTGAGCCTTCCGTTAGCGTATCTAATCGACACGCCACCGCTCCCCCGTATCTACTCGGCACTACTACTTATATATAAAAAACTATAGACGGCTATCTTACTAAGTTATTATTTTACTTAATTAAAAGAATCTATTTATAAGATCTAGTTGAATAAATCAGAAAAGCTTTATTTGAAAAGCTTTATGCATTAGTAATTCTTTTGTTTTTATAAATATCTAAGATTAAACGTCGAGACAACTTATAACTAAATGAATTGCTTTTTTAGAATCAAAATTTGTAGAATAATTTAATAAACTTTAATTTAATTTTTTAAAAACATTTATATCAACAAATAACACATTGTTTTTTAATGCATTTGAGCTACTTAATGTTTTTTAATTAAAATAAAATCGTTTTATTCAAATATTTTTTTGGTTTAGCTGATTGTTTTAGAATAATCCGATGAAGACTAATTTATCGAATAAAATGCATTATTTATTCATATATTGAAGTCATTTAATATTTGTAATCCGGGTGCAGACAGAAGTAGAAATGATTTAAAAGATTTTAAGTATTGTTATCCAATGGAGTTTCAAGATAGATGTTTTTTGAATTAGTGGTTAGATTTATTGCATTTTAAAACTTTCAATATGAATTATTCGAATTCAATTTAATTTCGATTTCGATTTTTTATAAATTTGATTATTTCAATTGCATTTCTATTTCAATTTTATTGAAAAGCTTATATCGATTAAATTTTGATTTGCATTTCATTTAATTTCAATTGCATTTCTGTTTCTATTTTTTAAAGTGCATTGATTTAAATAATATATCAGTTTCAATAAGTCGAAATAGAAATGCATATTATATATTTATTTTAATTTCGATTTCCTTAAAATTGAAAGATTAATCCAATAAGATTATCCTTTTTACAATATTAAACATTAATACCAAATAAAAATGTTAAAAGATTTATAGATTTTTAAACAGAATTATAAATCACATTTCGATTTCAATTCTATTTCAAAAATATTTTAATTTACATTTCTATTACTTTTCAATTTTTAAAAGCACTATATATAACTACGGATTTTGTTCAGATAAAAATTTAAAAAATTGCATTCTATCCGCAAATGCTCTCATTCCATTATCGAAAGACATACTATACACTTTATGAACTACAAAAACTAGACTTTTTACATTGCAGTTCATAAAAGTTTTATTTATGCTATATTTACAGTTTCAAATGAAATTTTGTTTAGATTTAATTTATTCGAAAAATATAAAACAGTTTTTGTTATTCCGTAATTTTTTAAATTTCCATTTTTTTAATTTTCAGCTTTCTTTGTAAAATTATTGATTCCAAAATAAAGAATCATAATAAACACACATAAGAATGTATTAGAATGTATAATCATGTTTAACATAACTTCAATTTACGTATAGAAATAAATTATTTAATAATTAGACTTCATTAAAAATCACAACATTGTTTAAAACTTTAAATATAAAATATTTAATTTTTTTAATTGCTAGGTTGATTAGCTCCTTACACGGGCAAGATTAAAAAGTTGTTTATAAATAAGCTCAGCATACCTGGCTTTTTAAAAATTATTAGTTTCCCCAAACTCCTATAAATAGTAAAAGCAGTTTAAGCAACTGTTTTTCTATTAATATTAATATCTTATCTACGATAAAGTTAGATTAAAATATGTAGTTATTAACATAATTAAATTAATATTAAAGACCATTTATCTAATGTATATATAAAGTTGTGTTTAAAGCTCAAAATTTTCAAAAGAATTCTATAGACTACAATATTAAACTTGATTATCTTAAAATAAAAGGATGTTCGATTTTTCGATTTCAATGTGGTCATTCTAAAAAATGGATAAAATTGTAATTTATTGTGTCCTACTATCGTATTAAAACGTAACAAGACTTGTTAATTACATCGAGAGACAACATCGAACATTCATTGAAGTCTTACTTTAAAATACTATCAATATAATACATAAAACATGCATGATATTATAATATCGTTTTTAAATGTACAATTGATATTTAATATGCACCTTTAGAAACAGAAAGTTTGAGCATATCTAATCTGCATCAAACAAATTGAATTAACAAATTGATTTTAAAACGAGAGTCTACGGTTAGACGGAAACTTCAAATACAATAGCTTACTTTTTCAAAGTGAGCTAAAAACATTTTTATTATTTAACATTGTTTTAACTCCGACGATGCAGGTTATTAACACTAGTATTTATAGATTGTTACGTTATAAATCTGTTTTGATGGTGTTAAAAAATTTTTACACAGGTGTCTTTATTATTTGAAAGCGTAACGCCGTAAAAGTAAATGAAATGCTTTCCTCTCAAATCTAACATCTATGATTCAATAAAAACTGAAAGACAAATACAAACAAACATCAAACTTCGCAAACTTTTGAAAACATAACAAAAAAAACTATTAAACTAGATTATTGTCCTTTTTTCAATTCAAAAATAAACAAAACAGTAATACCAATAGTCAATTTATTTTATTGACCGCGTAAGTATTAACGAAAAGTTGTTTGTAAGTTGTTAAAAAAATTAATAATAAAACAAGAATGAACATTAGTAATGCCATAACTTTGCCATTAAATCTATTGTTTGCTTACATTATTAATTTCTATTTTTAAACATACAAAACTTTTAATAATTATTGTTACGCTAAAATTTTTATGTACAATAAAACATTGTTATTTATAAATAGTACTTCAGTGAATATTAAGGTAATTTTTAATCATTCTAATTTTAGCTGTCGACAAGGTTACATCAAAAATGTTCTAAAGTATTTTTGAAACAATACTTTAACAACGCATTGAAAACTTTTTTGAAAAAATTACAACTATAATAATTGTAATTTTTTATAACTTTAAACAAATAAAACAAAAATTAAAATATTTTATAGACACTGTTGAATAAAATTAACTACTACCCACTTTACAAAAAGTTGATGTTCAATCTCTGAAGTCTGAATCACTACTGAGCCAAATTTCAGTAAACACTCTCTCTATTACTTTTGAAAAAATACTTTAAACAATGCAGTAAAAAATTATTTGAAAAATTACAAATTTATTAATTTTAATAAATACTAACATTAAACAATTAAAACAAAAACAAAAAAATTTAAAGACATTGTTGAGAAAATAAACTACTACTTGTTTTCTGTTTATATCTGACGCTATCTGTTTACATTTAAATCAGTCTGTCGTTATCTGACGCTATCTGTTGTTAACTGACGTTTCCTGTCTCTATTATAGAGTTAAGATATTAATCTCTGAAGACAGACAGACATCTAGACATGGCATTTCCAATAAATTAACTTTTACAAAGTTAGCTAATAAATTGGATTATTCTGTTCAGAGTTTTGACTGTAACAATCTTGTTTATTCTGCCTTATACAGACAAAAGTTCTGCCATATTAATTATTATGATTTACATTTAAGCTAAAAAACAAAATGTATCTTATAACCACCATCAGTCAGTATTAAAAGGAAATGCAAAATATATACTTTTCAAAAAAAATTAATTTTACAGTTCAGAAAATTTTTTTTATTAAAATAATGTTTTTACTTTATAACTGCGAAACACTACTGATACAATTGTTAATTATTTGTCTTTATTACTTAAAAGTTTTGGTTTTCTACAAAACTCGAATCGATTTTCACTAAATTTATTGAATTTTAGTTCAATTGCTTAAACTTAAGTAGAGTTATAATTTTTTCGATAATGTGGCTAAAGCAAATAATTTTAAGCAACACTATGTAAAGTATTGTTGTTCTTCTAGTCGCAAGTTAATAGCATACATTATTAAATTTTAATTACTAAACTTAATAAACGTTAATTATAGTAAGTTTAATATGAAACATGAATTTAAAACAAAATAAAAACTTTATCTTTAATCTTTGTTTTTTTCAAAGTTTTCTTAAAATGTGCAAAGACGATAACATAAAATTAAAAATAATTTGACTATCGTTTGCTTAAAGATTGTAATTTTACTCATATGAATTATTTAAATTTATTTAATGCTTAAACAAAATCTCAAAACTGTTGTAATAATAACTGGAAATTACCTTGCTTAATGTTTCGTTTATATTAGTTTAATATTTGTTGCCAATTAAAATAAGTTCAAAAGAGATCTTTATTTTAAACATATTAAAGATAACAATTTTATTTTACTGTTTCATGTCATAAATTAAAATTGCATTAATAAATAACACAATATTAAAAGTTATTATTAAGCTTAATTTTAAGTTTTACAGTTATTTTAAATGCATTCCAGCTCTTATTGCTTTCATCTTTTCAAACATCTATTTTGATTTTCAAATTAACTTTTTGATAAAAATCCTAATTAAGTTTAAGTACTAATGCTGTTTTTTTAATGAAGGCATTAAATGTAAAAAATTTTTGTTTAGATTAAGTAAAATAAAAATGTTATTTATAACATCATTTTTAATATCTATTAAATATGCAAAATTTAATTGTATCAAAACTTTAAAATAATTGAAACTTATAACTAAATTAATTTTTGGTTTAAATTTTTTTATAATAAAGTTTATTTTAATTTACTGGAATCTCTTTATCCCTTTAAACAGAATTACAAAATGACATTATTAATTTTAAACTTGTATAACTTTATTGTGATTTTCAAACGCATGTATAATTTGCTTAAAATTTAAATTTTTTTCTTCTGGAGTGATAAGGGATTGTAAACGTAAACCTTCTGTCTTATCAGAAGTAAGATCTATCTTTATTAACAAAAGTAATCATTTGTAGCGTTATTGTATGCCTCAACAAAAAACTTATGTTATGGATAAATTTGTTTTGCTTAGTTTAAAAACTGTGATTTGTCACGAGGGTATTTCATGAGAAGATAATATGGCCGGTTAGTAATAAGAGTGTCCATTATTGGCTTTTGTTAAACAGGTTTTGTACAAAAAAAACACTAAGGTTTTAAGGATGACTCTATTTTGTAAAAATTTTTTCCATTTCGCGCAAAATTAATAAGTTCTTGAATTAAATAATGAATAATAATAATATCTGGATCAAATTTATTTGTTTCGTTTTCATTTTATAATCCTTTAAAATACATTACTATTACTAATCTGTTATTAATCGGCACAATGTATTATGGCTGGTCTTTGCCATGTTCCTAAAGTACATTAATCGGAAGAGTTAATTTACTAACTAACAAATGATCGTTTTTATTTATCCTTCTAATTAACAATGTTTTTCCACTTCTGCTTAACCCAGCAGCAAGACTAGTAAATGGACGTTTTGAAGGATAGGATACGCTAAGTCTTCCATATTTTTGCTGTCATTTAATAATGGATTATTTATTATTCATATATTGATTATCACCAGCTTCCCAATTGTATACTCGAACATGACATAACGTGCATTCGACGACATCATTAACGCCAATGTAAAATAGACCTTTTCGATCGAGTTCTCTAGCGTCAATGTACGGAATTGCCATTTCTTAGAAAAATACTCTCTAAAAATTTCATATAGCATTTTGAGTGTTCCAGTCTCTTTTTGAAGTTATCAAAGTATTGCCTACAAAACGTTTATTGCTCCTTTATAACACAATCTTCATAACTTGATTTGGTGCATTCAGTCCCCTCATCATCAATTTTAGGCAGTTTAGGTAACAAATCTGTAATATTACTGTTCATTTCTTTCGAAAAACTAAAAAGTGTTGTTTCGATGTCATCTAATATCCTTTTTTCATACTAAACCCAATTGCTCATACAGTTATATAAAACTTTGAATTATTTGATAGTTTTAGATCGAACACCTGTGTTTTTTTAACTTGAAGTTGTTTACAATGTTTTTGCCCCTGTTAATCAAACTTGACACATTCTTTAATATATTAATAAGGAAATTCTCTTAGTGGAAATTTTTTAGCTAATGTTGTTTGCTGAGCTTGTAAATTTTTTACAACAAAGTTTAAAAAAGCGTCTCTCATGCCAAAAGTTTTTTAACATTAAAATAAACAACGATCTTGTTGATGCGATTTTTAGGCGGATTAACCTTTAAGTAATACAAAAGTGTAATATAATTTAATGTAAATGTAATACGAAAGTACTTTATGTATAATTGAAGATTTTACCGTCAAAAAATTATTAGGGTATTCAAAATAAATCATGAATTTAGAAATAATATACTTATCAGTGCTTCGTGCGCATTTTTTTGAATTTTTAAAACATTATACAGGACATAAAACGCAATTAACCTGACAAATATAAAGTAAGCGTTAACCTGGAGCAAAATTAATTGGAGATTTGAACTTACATACCCCATCAATTTGTTAATAAATTAAATTTTATTACAATTTTGATTATGATTAACAAAGTCGAGCAGTAAAACAAACAATATTTGTTAGACGTGAAAATTAAGGTAGAATTATGTCTTGTTTAAATTAATTTTGGAATTGCAGACAAATGACGAAGTAGTTGACAGCAATTTCAAAAAGCAAGATTTCCTCTGTATTAATAAAAACAAAGAAAACAATTGCGGATGTCGAGCGATTTTTGTTTTAATTTACTATTGCTATATTAAAAATGATTAATAATCATTTTTATATGAACGTATCAGAAGAGATTGTTACATTGCTCAAACTTAAGGCATTGAGCTACTTAGAGAATGCAGGCATTACAATTAAAACGTTTGTTGGAATGGATAATAAAGCACTAATTCAAATTGTTCTTTCATACTCCCATATAGTTTTTGTCGATGCACAATTCATGGTAAGCTTTATCTATCGTGGTTCTAGCACTGAGAACAAAATTTATAATGAATACGTCGACAATAGTTACAACGATATAAGAAATGGCATTAGCTATTAAGGTTTAGTTTATGCCACATAGGTTAAACGACAAATTCGCGCACCGTTGCAAATATGCATGCGAAAAATTCTATAATGCTTGCGTTAAGCAAGACAACATAATAAAATGCAATGACTACAACAGTTTAATATTGGTAATGATTGCTAAGAAATTGACTTGACCACTCAAATACAAGCCATAATTAAGAAGTGCACTATTTTTAGAGTTACATACAAAAAACACAATTGTGAGTGATAAAATTAAAAAATTGTAACAATTTTAACAACTTAACATAAAATTTGCACAACATCCACATATGTGCTATATGAGATCACGAAACCAATGTAAATTGACAGTTGAAAATGCACTACCAAAAGTTATCTTATACGATGTTGAATCATCTCAAGAACACAGAGTACACAAAGAAATACTCCTAATTTCAAATGTAAGCTGTAAGTTTTGTTTTAACATTTTGCAAAAAAGCGTAACATGCACCGAAAAAAATATTTTTCGGATACTCATGCGTAGACGAGATTGTAAACTTTCTCTTGAACTGGCAAACAATTTTGCAAATAAAATCGTAATGTATGCGTTCGCACATAATGCTAGTGTATAATTCACAATTCATACATAGAAGTCTATGGACGAAATCAAAAACAAACTATCGATTGGATTATTCGTAACCGCTCATGCTAGACTAGAATTTGATAGAAAAAACTGAAATTAATAGTCCTAATTCAGTTCTTTACCACGACAAAGATGCGATTCTGCATGTCATACGAAGCACGACTTTTATTTGTGGTGCTAATTTGAAAGAACTTACTGATGAAAAGTGTAGTGTATGTGAACACTAGTCACTACACTATTAGTATATGTATACCTGTACTTTATATTACTTATATGTTAACTTTATATTACTTATACTTTTGTACATTTTAGTCATTATGCTTATTAGTCATTCACGTGTATTATACTTAACATTAATATACACTTTTCATAAAAGTATTTTCAGTAGTCAAATGCAGTCGTTTTACTCAATCCTATTATAGCATTACTTTACATACTGTTTGCTATTTTCACTTACGTGGAAATTGTGGTGTATTCTCGTGGTTCTTGTGGTAAGACCACGAAGTTCTTCAACTGTCGGCCTCGACTCCTGTTTTAAAACAGGAGTCCAGTACCGCAGTGCCACTACTGCTTGTGCATACACTACAAACAGAATACAGCTGAAAATTGATTTAAATCAGAATTCGAAAGAATCAGTATCTTTTTGATAAAAATAACTCAAGTCCTAAATCTCATACAATTTATTGATTTTTAGTGGTAAAGATTGTAATGTGTTTAATAATATTAAACTATAATTTTAAATCGATTAATAATACAAATTATAAATAAATGCAAATATTGTTGTTTAATTAGAAAAGTATTGATAAAAGTAGACTTGATTTTTATATTTATTTATAAATAGTTGTGAAATATCGAATTTCTATATTACTTTACTTCGAAATAAATCGAATCAATTTTTAATGAATTTATAGTAAAAGTAAGGAAAATCAAGCATTAAATTTTTCTGTGCTTTAAGACTCTAAAACCTTCGTTTTTAGTAATTTCGAATTTTTACTGAATATTTAATGAAAGATATCTAACGCATATATAGCGCAATTGATCAGCATTTTCGTTATGCACAAATTAAAATATAGAATTTAAGAATTTGTGATTCTTTCGAATTTGATAATTAAGCCAATGGTTTCATAGATTGTTGGATTACATGCCTATCGTTAACCCAACCAATACTAATTTTTTATTATCCATAAATAATGATGAATATCAATCAAAATTAACTTGTATTGTTTAAAAATATTGTTATGTGTGTTATTTGTTTGCAATTTGTTACCGATGTAGAGCTAATTGGATTGCTTTCATAAATATCCCAATAAAACTTGAAAATTCTTATGTTTCACAATTATTTTAACGAATGATCCAAATATGTATTTTTGAGTTTGCATTGTTTTGAATTAGTTTCAACTGATCTAAACAATGGTTTACATAGCAATTAACATTAATTTCTAATGATTACAAATGAGATAAATGTGACAATCAATACAAATATTATTTACAGATAATTCAATGAAAACTTTAATTATTCTCGTTAACGAATTTCCAATTCTTTGGACAAACACACTCATGACGTAACATAATGACAAACCAGTAATTAACGCACACTTTTTAGTTAGATTATCGAACCAATCAATAAATCTTGTCTATCTCTTTGAAAAAATTATTAATCATATTAACCTCCTCTGTCTGTAGTGCATTGTAATTTCTCGATAAAATTTTGGTTTATAGCATTCAATATGTTAGATCGCCATTTTGAAATGAGTTTAAAATAATAAAAATCTAAAATTAAAACCAAATACTAATCGTAATACTGATTAAAAACAAGCGGATAAAATGGTATTTATCAAGAAAGTAATCATTTGAAAAATAATGACAAAATACTCTGTTTTAATTGTTTATATTAGACTCCCAAATCGTTAAAAGTTTTAAGTCCGATTTCGGGCCGTTATTTCAAAGCCCGACGTGGCCCGAGTCCGAGTTTTTTGAAGTTTTCAAAGCCCGGCCCTACTTCGGCCCGATAGGTGGAAACTCGACCCGACCATAGCCCGATTCTAATAAATAACAACGTATAATCAAAATTTTGTTTTATTTAATATCATCATAATTTAATCTTAAAACTAATAGCATATCAACTTTATCAGGTTTTAATTGTTCTCTTATCTGTTAAATTAAATTCAGACATGTAAAGGTTTAAGCCAGTTTTTCCCCTATTTTGTCCCCATTTCCTGAAATGAATGAAAGGAGAAAGCAATGAATTAAAAATGTATCTAATAAAATATATAATTTGATTATTTTATTAGATACATTTTTAATTCCTTGCTTTCTCCTTTCAATCATTTCAGGAAATGCTGACAAAATAGGGGAAAAACTGGCTTAAACCTTTACATGTCTGATTAAATTAGCATAACGCTCACGTATTAGTTTCAGTGTTTCTAAAAATATCTAGTGATCCCGGATCGTATTGGGATCACACATTGCTGGATAATAGTGTATCTTAATGAATTTTTAATAAAGATTCGCATAGTTCAATATCCTATAATATAAACTACATAATTTTGTCTGTTTATCCCTTTATAGACGTCTTCCACGAAGGCAGCACCCAGTCAACCCCTATATTTTTGGATTCATCTGGAAAAGTGGAGTGCAAGTCGGTTGATTTCGAGGTGGTGGGACCTCCCTTAAAAAATGGGGGCGAAAAAAACTGTTTCAATAGCATTAAAAGGGCTCTCCCTGATCGGTCAACCCCTCAACACCTATATCAAAGGATTCAGATCGATAAGAGGAGTTCATAAAAGGGGAGTTTGAGGTGTTTGGCACTCCCTTAATAAAAAGGTGTCAAAAATATTTTTGTATTGCTATTCACAATCTTTATTATTCAACTCAGCTCAAAAAAACAGAATAAAATGAGGGGCCACTCTAGGGGGTGGGCACCCCCTCATGGAAAATTTATAAATTCAAAATTTATATAAATACTAATAATCCGTGCAAAGCACGGGCTGAAACCTAATTATATTATCATATAATCTTTTTGAGATGTAGATAGGTAGCCTTTTGTCAAAGTAACAAACAACAAAGCCTTAATATGAATGTCGTTGAGAGTTCATAGTCGTTAACGGTTAACACGAGCGCATGCGATGATACTATGCAAAAGCTTTAATATGCGTAATAGAATTTACATAGTATATGTACAAATAGATGCTAAACATAAATAAACAACGTAACTAATATTAAGTATGGGTTGTAAATTAGTCTCAGCTCAGATTTGGCAAAGTAGTATATTTTTGGATTCCTTAAATCGAGTGAGTTCCGAAAATAAAGAATTCGATCTAAAGTTTTGCCCGGTTCTACCACAAACTCGATTTTTCGAGTTAGATGTTTTTAAGATTATATTGGTAAAACTAAACCCCAAATTCCATATATGGGGTATCAATGGATAGGTAATGATAAGATTTATCCGATAAAAGCTTAGAAGCCTACTTAAAAAATCCCTTTAACAAAGTAAAATATAAAATGTAAAAATTTTAAGTAAACATGCAAAAAATTGCTAGACAGTAAATTAAAACAAACAATACAATCAAAACTTATTTAAATATTAATAATCCGTTCGAAGCACGAGCTGAAACCTAGTTTTATATAATATATTGGGCAGTCCAATGTTTTTCGATTATTGTGTGATCGACAGTGAACTGTCGGTAACGTATAAATCTTCTGGCAGTAGTAATTCGATGAAGAAGTAGTGCCAAATACATTTCATAATCGTTTATGCATTGAATTGGGGTTTTAAATCCATTAAATTGATCCCATAAATAATAAGCCTTTAAGTCCAACCACACTCATCCCTCTGTGACGTACTGTATATATATCCGTTATTTTCTTGCCATTTTCTGATCTTTTGAATGATTCAATTATTCTCTTAGCAATTACAACCGAAATAAAAAAATTTATAAGTTAATTAAGTAATAAAGTTATTTAATTAAGTTTGATAACTAATCGTGTTATGAATAAATCTGAATAAATGTGTTGATGCGTCTAAAACGTAATTTATATGAAACTAATTTTATAAATTTACAATTTATTTGATTACATCATAACTATTAAAATAAATATAAATGTAAATGAAATCTATAAAATTTTTCAAGTGTTTCTACAGTAAATTCGATAATTTAGAAATTTGCAACACAACTTTTAAATGTAAACTTATGTTCGGTTATATTGATTGTTTTATAAAAATATGATTATACCTGTCAACAAACCACTCAATTATACCTAATTTAATAACAGTTTTATTGGATTAGCAAAATTATTAGTACCCGTCATCGTCGTCTTTTTTATTTATGGTCATGGGTTTTGCTTATAATTAAATAATAATAAATAAATATTATGCTGGAGAAATTTTTTATCTGACTTTGACAGATATATGGATTTGGGTATGTCCGTCTGTCTGTCTGTCTGTCCGTCTGTCCGTCCGCACTCTTATTTTAATTAAGGGATTTTAATCTTTACTTTAATAAAGGGATTTACCAAATTCTTATTCTAATTAAGGGAATTTATCGATTTCTTATGTTAATTAAGGGATTTTCAGGTTAATAAGGTTAATAATTGCCACTAACTTGTATTAAAATGAACAAAAGTATTCTAAAAATTGTTATTAAGTGTCAAAAAATGGTCAAAATTGTGTCAAATTAGCCAAATAAATGGCAAAAATAAGATTATATCTTCAGTGGCATCTGCCGCTATTTGACTTAAAAAAGTAATTTCTAGCTTCAAAACGA
>JAQIXJ010001322.1:0-21646 GCA_034700185.1 Phthiracarus laevigatus
AAATAAATTCGAGATTAGCCTCAGAATATCGGCAATGGCAAATTTTTAATGTTCTCTCGTTTTCTTCAGATCAATTTGAGAAACAAACCCACAATGTTTAACAATACGAATGTAGAATTAAAACAAATTAAAAATAAATTAAGTTAATATTTGAAAACGCAGTAAAAAACACCGATATCTAAGTAAGAAACTTGCTATTTAATTGGTGTTTTCATTGTTTATTTAAATGTTTAATACACAACACAATTCGATTTAAGATATATAAGAGCAAGGTGTTCCACTTTCACAAAACTGAAAAAGGGAAATAATTTAAACTAGAATTTATTGTGAAGATCGATTTTTATTTAATAGTGAAAATAATAATAATTGTTGTTTTTATTAAGGGGTAACGCATAGATGTTTAATGACATCATCAGCAATGACTGGATGGAAAGGTAATGAGCTTTAAGTTGTAACAACAAAATCAAACAGCATTTATTTTGTTTTTATAACAGTTTTTTTGTTAGTGTTCTAAAAATAATGTTGAAAATCTAAAAGAAGCATATAAAAAATGGCTGGTCATCAATACTATTTAAAAGATTCATTGTTTTGTTCAATGAATAAATTTAGACAAAATAGTTGTTGTATTTAGTTGATGTTTACTCAAATAAAATCTTTATCATAAAATATTTATCGAAAATTCTAACAATGCGTAGAAACAGTGATCTAAATTGTTATACTTATGTAATTACAATATTCGTGTCACGTCACGGTATATTGAAAACACAAGCGGAATCTTATTTTAATAATTAGATCCAAATGTTCTCGAAATATTTTAATGTAGTATTGATTTCCAATACACCGGAATGCCGTTTATAATAAAATTTTTAGTGCATTTAAAGATTGTATAGAATAGCATTATATAGTTTTTAATTAGTAAAAATAAATAAATAACAATAAGTTTTGAGTTTGGTAAATGCTTTTGGTATAGTTTTACATGCTAAATTTCAAATACCACCATAAGGTTTGTTAAAGCGCATCGGCATTAAAATTGACATTTATTTAACTATTTGATTTGAAATGACGGTCGTTCTTTAGACTTTTTTAGTTTTTTTTTTGAATTTTTCCCAATTTCGATTTTTTCATATATTTTGACTTTTATCGTTATTTTTTGACATTTTTATTTGTATTATTAGTAGTATAGAAAGAAATCAAGTCTATAATTGAGTGAAATTCGTCAAAGTTATTATTCTAAATAATCCCTGAATTGTAATTTAAAACAATGTTTTAAAACACAAAAAATTTTAACGAAACAATATTAATCAAAAGTTTTCTTTGTTTAAAAATAAAAATACAAAAATGTTAAGCAACAATAGAATTAGTATTTAGAAGTAAAGTCAACTGACAGATATTCCTAGTCATTCATTTATAATTAGTTTTCTGTTGAAAACACATGTGGATTCTTATTTTAATCATTAAATCTAAATGTTATCGAAATGTTAGAAAGATAGTATTAATTTTCAATAGACCGGATTACCGATTATAATTAAAGTTTTAAATGCATATATTTAAAGAACGAATCGGATAGCACTAAATATTTTTTAATTAGTTAACATAAATAACTAAGAGTTTTAAGTTTTGCAAATGTATGGGAAATTCCAATTTATGTTTAGGGCCATTAAAGTTTTTCAAAGCCTTTGGCGTAATAATTGATTTTAGCTCAATTTGTAAAATTGAGCTATTTGATTTGGGATTCGTGTGTGATTGTGTCTGTAGACTATTTTAACTTACAAAATTCAGTCAAAGTTGAACAAAATAGGAATTCAAATGGTAATTTTGAGAAAAAATGAGTAAAAATATTACAGGCAGACTAACACAAAATGATTTTACTTCATAAATTTGATAAATCAAAGTTTTCTACCTTTTTAGAATAAGGCCAGATATTTTTTAAGGACTAACCAATACCGATGTGCTCTTAAATACACTAGCCCAACGAGACCATCGAAATTTGGCTTGGAATAGCGGTGCCCCGAAACATCGGAAACCATTTGGGAGTCAATTCATCATAAATATGTCGTTATTGATTAATTTTTCATATAATCAGTGAATAACTATATTTAAAACACAGTTTAATTTTTATAATTTAAGCAATTTTTAAACTGGATTTTTTAACAAATATTTTAAAATTTCGATACCAGTTTTAATGATTATAAGTAGGGGATATTTTATTTTCTCAACATTTTAAATTAACTGCACCTTAGATATATGAAATTTATAGCTAAGAATAATAAACAAAAGTTAATAACGATGCAGGATAAAATAATTGTAATAATACATAGATTGTTTTAGTCAAAAACTAGTAATTAAAAATATTATTATCGCAATATCTCTCAAACAATAATAACATTGCACTACATACTTATATTATTTAATTACAAATATTTGTGACACGCATTTAAAATTTAGTTTCTAATATCCACACTAAAAAACTCAATGAAATCATTCAACTGGAATTTTAATGATGAAAGCATTAATTATCAACACAAAGGGTATAAAAGACTACTTATTCTATAATAACTCTGTAGTAGTAAGTTTTATTTTGTAATTTTCGTTAACTAAAATGATTGCGTTAAATTTTAATTTTGCGATAGCTAGTGTATTATTTTATATAATAAAAATATCTTTATGTACCGATCTATTATTCCAGAAAGAATCACCGATACTATGGGAAAGGACAAATGATTTAAAGACTAAAGTACAAATCGAAGCGCTAGTTATCGAGTATAAAGACCCTTGCGATGAGATTTACGGCAAACACATAATTAACCGTCAATATTTCGTTAATAGCTGTAAAAGTCAAATGAAAGAGAATTTTGAAAATAAGTTTTACGAATTATGTGATACTAAGATTCATGGAATCAGAAACAAGAGATGTATTCAATTATATGTTTTATTTCAATTCTTAATATTATAATAATATAATTTAATTATTATTCAATAAAGGGTTAAACATCGAAATAAATAGTAATATTGATGTAAATATTCAATTCAGAGGTTGCATTCTATTCTTTAATTGCAAAATAAATAATGAGAAAGAGTTACAACATCATTTTGACAAATTAGGACAAAAGATGAAGAATTCGCACAAAGAAGTCAATGTAAAGATTAAGAATTCAAAAGACGAAATTCTTCATTATGTCGATTCAAAAATTGGTAATATAAACAGTAAATTATTCAAAACTGAGAGTGAAAATGATAGTCTACAATCGGTTGATAAACTTAATATAAGCCGAAAAGAAATAAATGAATGGAAAACTAATTTCATAAAAACATCTACACTCACAACAGAACAATTGAGTCATTTTCAAATAACAAATAATAACATGAAAGATGTAATTCGCGATTGGGCTCAAAATAAAATTAATGGCAAACTGTTTGATGTACTCTCGCTTTCTTCGGATCCATTAGCGAAACAAACCCAAAATCTTAAACCATATGGATGCAGAATTAATACAAATAGGAAAGAAATTAAACTTTTGTTTGAAAACGCAATGATTAACACGGATATTTCGGTAGAGAATATTCTATTTAATTCGTGTATTATTGTTTATTTAGATGTATAATACACAAGACAATTCTACTGAAAAATTACACCATAGAAATTTTTATAATTAAAGTTTATTTATTTTTCATATTAAGGTTTATAAGAGCAATGCGTTTCACTTTCACAAAACTGAAAATGGAAAATCATGTAAACTAGAATATAATGGACCGCAATATGTAATATTTGATTCAAGGGTAAATTGTGTTCTGCCATACAATCCAAATGACAACCCCTTAACGGTTACTGCACAAAACTGTAAGCCACACCATGAAATATCAATTAAAAAATATTGGAAAAAGAAGTGCGATAAAAGTTATTTCATTGAAAAATCGGATGTTATTCAAATAAAATCGGCAAACAATTACAATTATATATACTGTAACGAACAAACGATAGAGATATATAAAGCTATTAATATCTGTCCAAATTACGTGTTTAAAGTCACACATAAAGAAAAGTTCAAGTTAGCAGTTGAAGTCATCTCAAAAATTGGATCAAATATTGATGTTCATATGAGCGAATTAATTAACAATCACTTAATGCCTGCTTTACCTAAAATTAATTTCGAAGATTATGAAAACGAATCAGAAATTCACCAAACCTCAGAGTGGCTGTGGGTTACTATTGCTATATTATTGGCTGTAATCATTGTTTTATTTATTATAACGTTTTTATTAATATGTTTCAATCGGAACAATAGACCAGAAAGTGATTTATGTGTTAGATATAATAATGATATGAAGCCATTTAAAAATAATGAATCATCAAATTTACAAAAAAGCTGCTCAATTGATTTGATTGATATGAGTTTCTACGATGATTAATAATAAGTTACAATTAGTTCGAAATGAGTAATTCTTGCGAAAAATTGAATCGTTATTAATTGAATAGTAATAAAACTGAAAAACTTTTAAAAATAATTATTGCACTTTAATTATTGTTAAAGCATATTGTTAGTAGTGATACATTTTATGAAATATTACTATGATATGAATAAATTAGAAGTATATTTCATAAAAATCTATATAATTAAATTGAACTAAATTATTATTATCAATATCCCATAATGTTACGGTAAGGTTGAGTTTATTAACTTAGATAAACCATTTTAAAAATTAAAATTGTTTAATACTGTATAAATTAAGTTTTCTACTCATATAATTGACAAAATTTTGTACAGAGCAATCAATTAAACCATGCATTGAATTGAAACTAAGTGTTCATCACACAGATGAAATTCCTTGACATATTATAATTTAAAAATGACTTCATTCGCATCTGTGAATTTTTAATTTTGCTTGTATTTTACTTTTGATTTTATTAGATTTTTAATTTTGATGTATTTTACTTTTTCTTCAATATTTATTTTACTTTTGCTTTTTTATTTCGTTGTTTAATACAATTTATAAAAATAAAAGCCAAATAATTTTGCCTTTGCTTATACTTTTGGCAATATTGATTTCAATTGGATATTGCTTTTCTTTTTAAGAAAATTTTTCTTATTACTTCTGTTTTACTTTCGCTTTTACAGGAAAATAAGACTCCACTTAATAATTATCGGATTTAATCGACAATGTTTCGCATTTTACCAAAAATTTTAAAAAAATTAAAAAAAAATTGAAATCGTTCAAATTTAATAAAATCATTAGTTATTTTTCAATTCCTTAGAATAGTTAATTAAAATTAGAAACATCTTTAGTATAGTTAATAATATGTTTTAGAATGGTTTAAGCAAATCGTTATTAAAACACTAACATTAACATCCTACTTAAACATTAACACGATTAATAAATAATATAATATAGTATAGTATTTGTATTAACTATATTTTAATATAGTATGTTTAATCCACTCTAAATGAAACGGCACAGATGTCATATATACTGTATGAACTTTACCGCATTTATAATACATTTCCCGTCCTCTAGTAGCTGCTAAAATGCCGATCAGTATAGCCCTGTTGTTTGCATATTGAAACATTGGTCCACCAGAATCGCCCTTAAATGTTAGATAATTTATCAATTAATTATATGATATCATACTTACTATTTAATTCTATTAATGTCACACAACAATATCAATTATAACGTACTCCGCATGGAATTCCATCTATTATTTCTTTCGATATGATTAGATCCATGTTTTTATCCACTTTTTCTGTGAGTTTTATCAGACTCTTTCTCAACTTTTCAGATTCATCAAATATGGTTTTATAGCCATAACCCGTTATTGTGGCCAATTCTGGAGTTTCAATTTTAAATTTCGATGATGGAAGACAAATACTATTTACATTCGCTGTTAATGATAAATGAAGTTCACTTTTCAATTTAATTAATCCGATGTCATTAAATAATTGAGTTTCATTCAATTCTTCGTAATGGGAATAATTTGGATGCATATATAATTGTTCAGCTCCAATGAAAGAGTGGCTAAAATTTTTTGGATGATCGATGCCCGTGAATATTCTTGCCCTGTCTATTTCTTTTCTATTTAATTATATCATATATAACATTAACCTTTACACATATTTGCACAAACAAATTCTATTTATACCCATATAAACAATGAGCAGCTGTTATAATCCAATAAGAATTTATTATTGATCCACCACAATATGATTTTCTGTTTTAAACAAAATAAATAGTCATATATTTACAGTATCAGATATGTATTCTTAATTTATGTTGCTATTGATTTTATTTTATTTATGTTACTAAAGTATATATAAAATATTAGATTAAATA
Organism: Phthiracarus laevigatus; assembly: GCA_034700185.1. Classification (NCBI taxonomy): domain Eukaryota; kingdom Metazoa; phylum Arthropoda; class Arachnida; order Sarcoptiformes; family Phthiracaridae; genus Phthiracarus; species Phthiracarus laevigatus. The sequence continues at coordinate 6,328 of JAQIXJ010001322.1, forward strand.
ACGTAGTAAAATATTATTTATCAAATAAAAGCTGACTTTATAAAATTTCCTATTTGCTGGCTTCTAATAATATTATAACTAAAATTGCTGTGCGGAAGCTGATGGTTAAGAAGCAGATAGCATTGCAAAGTTTGTTGCTGTTGTTATTTCATTGCGCCTTAAGTGTTAGAAACTTTTTCTGTATTTAATAAGAAACTTGTTTGGTTATTTGAAGCGTTAATTTGTATATTCTAAAGCTTAGAATATAAAAATTAATTTCTAATAGAATTTCTAAACATAAATAGTAAACAGTGCTTTTAAAAGATTTTCATGAGGTATTACAGCAATCGGAGCATATGATTCAAAAATTCTGAAATTTTTATTATTTTAGTTTATTAGTTCTTAATTATGAATTATTTAATATTCATGTATAAAATCATTAAACAAACTTAATCATATTTAAAGTGATCTTACGAGTTAATAGCCAGACACTCTAGTGAATCGATTTTATTTAAAAAATCGGATGTTCTAGCTTTTAAGCATAGTATTGTTGTAAAAAACGTTGAATTTTTTATTCAATAATTAAATAAACTACAACAGTAAAATAATAGCATATAAACTAAATCATATTATGAACAAACTTAATAGCATTTAAGAATGTTTCAAATGGCATGAGATCTATACATTGTGAAACCAATCAGCAATAGTCCACTTAAGTTTTATTTTCTTATTTAAGGTTTTTGTTAGTTTTGGTTTGGTTTGGTTTGGTTTGGTTTGGTTTGGTTTGGTTTGGTTACGTATTAATAAGTTTAAGTTTGGTTAGGTTTAGATAGGTTTACTTAGGTTTGGTTGGGTTTTGGTTTGGTTAAACTTAAATTGTCTGTAAACTCTATTAAACCAGTTTTAAATAACATAACTGCTCGTTTGCATGCGTTAAACAATATGCTTTATTAACGGTTAAGAGTATTTAGCTTTTAAACAATATATTTTTACTTTTCTCGAATAGTTTTTACAACAATACTGTGCTTAAAAGCTAGAACACCCAAAAAATCATTATCATAGCTAAAATTTAAACAAGAACGACACATTCACAAAGAGCTCAATTTTCATAGATTACGTATGCGAATATCATAAATTTAAAGACTGGATGGCAAAATTTCAATTCCTTTAATTAAAAAATGAAATAGATTAATCTCTTTAGTATATTAGACTGCTGACGTATGGATCCACTGACAGACGTACAGATAGACGGGTTGAAAGACATGGTCAAATCCATAAGCTCGACTTTTATTTAAAAAAGTGAGCTAAAAATTAACTTCTGTGGAGAGTTTTTAAAAATAAACGGAAGTGTAATGTGAAAAAAGTTTTTATGTCACTTTAACAAAGTCATCTATTGGATTTAATATTATCTGTCTGTCGTTTTATCTGTGTGTTAACTTTTCAGCAAACAAAATTCAGGCAAAAATTAACAAAATTGGGTCAAAATTGAGGTAAAACTGGTTAAAAATTGATGGCAATACAGGGATTAATTTGGGTTAAAAATTACTAAAAATGGGGCAAAATTGGTTAAAACTGACACAAAATCGGTTCACTTATGGGTAATATCGAGGCCAATATGAGTAAATTTCGTGTCATGCGTCTTAATAATGAAACTAAAACACGTTACAACACGCGAATAAATGTTTCTATAAGATCAGTTTTGATGTTATCTCGCCGACAGCTAAACTAAGAATGAATAAAAGAAAATTGACAAACGTTTACCTTTCAGCAAAATAAAGATATACATTGAATGGAAATTCGCCATACTCTGCAGTCTTTCCATGTTGAATAGATTTTAACTTTTGCAATTCTTCTTTGCCTGATATATGCCATCTGAAACATGACTTACTTGTAATGGGTTTTGGGAATGACCTCAAACCACACGATTTTGTTGTCACATTTTTAATATGTGATACTTCCAAGTTTAATGAAATTATCAAATGGATCTTCAAGGCTGTTGGAATGAAAAGTTTAATAAATAATATTTTTGCAATATATTCCCATTGTTTTTATTTACATTTATTTATTTAATATACTAAAAATCATAATTGTCATCTAAAATTAGATTAATGTTAGTAAACAGGATACTACCTTAACGGATCAAAATGATTTTTATTATTAGTTTAGTTTTAGTATAAATAATTTTGTATTTAACTTTTTTGAAATAGCTGAGGTTTTATAGTTTGTTAGTGCATTGTTAGATGCTTTTTACATAAGTTAAAGTCCGAACTCTGTTTACTAAAAAATCACAACCCTTGTCTTTGAAGAGCAGGTATATCATGTCTGTGCACTAATAAAATTTATATTGAACATTATTAAAGTTAATTGAATTTTTTAATCAAATTAAGGTTGTTACCAAAATATAATTATTCTTAAACCTAATAATACATTGTAACATAGTTCTAGTTTGATGTAGTTACGTATTTACGGCTATTCTGGTGTCTTGATTTGATATTTTATTTTCCTATTATACTTTTGAATCACATTATAATCATTAAATTTAATTGTTAATTAGATAGTATTAAGCTTCATTAGAAAGGACTGCAGATCAAGGATCTTCATCAGTGCGGATAAAGATTGTATCGGATAGCGTTTACAATTTGCGGATGAGCGTGGATGTATATTTAATTTATTTACAACTTGATTAATACAACAGAAAGCTGTGAGTTATTTTAATTGATTAAAGGAATTTATATTCAGCTTATTAACAAAAATGCTTGTTAAATGACTTGATCATCCTTTATTACAACGATTATTAGATAAAATTATATTATACTTTTAGACTTGAATATAATATTATTTGCATTTACTGTATAACTATTTAATTCATTATTATTTGGTGTGATTTGATCTAATATATTTGAGATTTACTAACTGAATGAATATCTTGTTATAACTTTAGTAACGTATAACAGAATTATAAAAATAATAGCTAATGTAACAGTAAATGGTGTACTATGTGAGTTATTTATTTTTATAGCATTATATTACCAAAACGACTTCCTGTCTTTTTATGCATTAATAATATTTTTTTGAAATTTATTTATTAAGAATAATAACTATAGATAATTAAGATAATTACTAAAACAATTTTTGACTTTGGTTGCTTTACCACCTCTTTTATATTAAATTAAGTTTATTTTAAAAAATTAAATAAAGATACAGGTAGTTTATATTCACGTTAACAAGATTTTGTTGAATATTACAAAAAACATTCAGAAATTGGATATTTACATATTCACATATTTGTAGCCTTCTTTGCAAAATTGTCAGATATATGGAATTGATTATGTCAGTCCGTCTGTGCACACTTAAATGTTAATTATGGGATTTTTTTCTTAACTTTAATAAAGGTATTTTACCGATCCTTTTGGTAAATTAGGCAAAAATAGCAAAAAAAGACCAAAACACTTGTCAAAATGAATAGATTTAGGCTAAAATAACCGAAATGTGAGTAATTTTTTAAAGTGGCTTATGCCGCTAATTACAGTAATAATTTGGATATTTAAGCTAAAAATGTGAAAAATCTAGTCAAAATTAAAAAATGACCAATATTAAATATATATATAGAGTGGCATATGTGGTTTATTGTACCAAACTTTTCACGAGTATTAAGACGAAAGTGAAATGTCGTAAATTTAGTTTTTAAGTCATGCGTTTTCTGTATGCCATTTGCTGTCCAAGAATGGTCTATTAAACAACATCAGTTTAGTTGATGAACACAGATAAACCCTGTATTCCCCCCCAATACTACCCTTTTATTCAATAATATATACTGAGTTTATACATAATTTTTTTAAAAATGTTTCATTATATTGCTTGTAAAAATATTTAAAATCTTAAAAAATATTATATATCAAGAACTGGCCTCGAGGCCAATTATTGGACAGCTAATGGCATACAGAAAACGCATATGACTTAAAAACTAAATTTACGACATTTCACTTTCGTCTTAATACTCGTGAAAAGTTTGACCGTAAGTTTTACTAAGAAAATAAACAAATTTTTGCATCGCAACACAACTAAAACAGAACAGTTAAAAGACTTGAAAAAGACTCAGAGTTGTTGTGTCGAAACTATAGCAAAATTTAGTCAAAATATGGTAAATTCGGCAAAAATGTAAAAACACATCTTAAATATTAATGTGGCCAATGCATAAATTAGAAACGTATAATTATTTTATGTGCACAAACTACATAAAATTTGGTGACTTTTAGCTCTAATTATAAAGGCAATTATTAGCTATTTTCAATTATAACTGCTATGAATGCTATAGTTGCTATTCATCTCGAAATAAAAAAATGCCATTTAAACATGATTAGTTTTTAATCTCGCCATAAAGTTTTAAAAATACCAAATAACTTATTTTTCAAGGCTTTTCAAAATTTCATAATAAATTATGAAAGAATTAGGAAAAGGTTAATACAAAGAAATAGAAATTATAAAGTACTTTAACCTTTAAGTAATTTCTTTAATATAAATGCTATTTTTAAGCATTATTTTGTTATTTATTAATTTTATTCATAGAGTTACTTTTTTATGCTATAAATGCTATTATTTTGGCAATATAAATGAGTTTAAAACATTATAAAACATTAAAGGGTTTTTATTACATAAGTAAACTTATTAAATAAACACGAAATAGTAAATTTAAATAAAAAAGTTAAATAGATTTTTATTACTTACTTAATAGTAGAATGGTAAGTTGCATTATGTTCTAAAATAGTCTACACATTTAATATTGTCTTTGTGTCTAACACTAAAACACACAATCTTCTCCTTTTTATTAACTTTTCGAAAATTAAAAATATATTTAATTACTTCTTTCGTGAAATTTAATATAATAAAGTTATTAGAGAGTCAAAAGATAGAAATGCTACTTTTTTGTTTCATAAAATCGAGGCATATAATTGTTATATATGTACGAATTACAAAGTTTACAAATATTTTAAGTTTATTAATTTTTTGTAACCATAGATTTATGCGTTTAGAGTTTGAAATGCAAATTATCTTTCAAAATTATAAAACTTTTTGCGTTATATGAACTTGAAGATTCCATAATAATAAAGTGTGTTATTTGAATGTTTTTGTGAAAAAAGTAAACTAGACCAAAATACTGTACAAAATAGGCAAACTTAGTCAAAAATTAACATTAAAATTGAATGGCATATGCCGGTTTTAGAATAGCTATTCTGTAAAATAGCTATTAACAGACTCAATATGGCAAAAAATCATCTAAAAGATTGCCATAATGAGCAGAATTAAGCTTAAATTACAATAATTGATTAATAATTAAAGTGAATTATCCCGGATATGTAGTAAAAATACACTCGAAAAAGTCAAAAATTTATTCAAGTTAGCGGCAAAAAAAGTCAAAAGTAATCTTGAATAATAAAGTGGAATATGCCGCTAAAAAACGATAATAATGTGATTTATATTTGATTTCATCTGCTTTTAACATAATGTTTAACATAGTATAGAAACGAGAATTTAAAAATAATGGAAGCGAGCGAATGATAAAATCGGGCGACAATAAACTAACTAAAATTTAAACAACAAAGTCCGATATTATGACCGTATCGAGTTTGTTTAGCTATAAAATTTATACTTTTAAATAACAAATAAAATATTCACAATTACAATTAACTTTATAGTTTTTAGCCAAATATTTGAGTGTTCCGATTGGTTTAATTCGATAATTATCAATGACTTTAATCAATGAATTTTAAAATTAGTTTCTTGGAAGAGCTAATAACTATAAACTTGTGGTATAATGTGTCATAAAATTTCTATATAATATTTTAATATAAATATTTTCGACTTATGATCTCAGTTATTTAATTGAAATTTTCTAAAGAGGTTTATATTTATGGTTATAGTAAAATGATTAACTTTTAGCAAAATATATTAATACATTGAATGGAAATTCACCATAATCCGCATTATCTCCATGTTACCATAGATAATATATTTTACTATTCGAAATTCGAAATTGCCATATATATTCCATTTGAAATATTAATTACTTCCAACTTGTTTTGGGAATGACCGCAAACCATAAGATTTTTGTGTCAAATCTAATAAATTTGTTTTTTTATGTTTACTGAATTCAATATATTGGAATAATTTTGGAATAAAAAAGTTTGATATTTAATGTTAACTTTAATGAATTCATTTAGATTTTAATAACTATTATTCGGTTAGTGTTCTAATAATAATAATAATAATAACATTCTAAAATAATTATATATAACATGCTGGTTAGCAATAAAATTAAAAAAGTTTCCTTGTGATATTCAATTAGTAATTTAATACAAAATAGTTGCTTTAATTAGTTGATGTTTAGTCATATAAATATTTTACCATAAAATTTCTATTTCATATTATCGCAATACATAATAATAGAGATCTACATTGTTATAGTTATGTAATTACAGATATCCATGTCAAGCATTTATAATTTAATTTTTAATGAAAACACACGTGGAATCTTATTTTAATCATTAAATATAAATGTTATAAAAATTGTATAGATTTTTCAATAGACAGTATTATTACCGATTATAATTAAAAAATTTTTAGTGTATACAAAGATCTTATCGGATAGCGTTAAATAGTTTTTAAATAGCTAATATAAATAACAGTTCATTCTGTATTTTGCAAATGGATTCGAAATTTAATACACCCTAAAAGGTTTTTCAATGCACATAGGCTTAAACATATATGAACAAGAACGACATATTCTCAGAGACCTCACTTTATTATAGTTTTATCCAAGAATATGAGTTTTTTATAAATACTTTAATTAATAAATAGTCACATAATTTTCCAAATTGTTAAATATATCTAATATAATATACGCGCAAAATTCTTTTCTCCATCCAATAAAAACTGTTTGTTTAAGTGAACTACTTTACTGATTTGCGATAATAACGACTCAGCCTTGAATTGGCGAACTTATTGAGCAGAGATGAACGATGCCATTTATTTCTTTTCGGCTTATATTATGTTAATACAGAATATCATCTTTGCTCTAGTATTGTATAGTATTTTTGGTATAGGAAGAGGGATGTAATAGAAATGCGCAAAAATGACCGAAAGAATAGAATAGGTATAGAATAGAAAAAATTTCTTTCTTAACGAATAGAATAGGAATAGAATATAATTTTAAAGTATAGATATTGTAATTTCTTTCATTTCTTAATTTGATGTTTTTTATATAATAGTATTGGAATTGGAATATGAATAGAATAGAAATGCACGAAAAAAATGATACGAAGAATTGAATAGGAATTATTTTAAAATTTAGGAATAGAATAGGAATAGAATAGAAATATATTTTAAAATTAAAGAATAGAATGGGAATACAATATAAATATTATTTGATTTTAAAGAATATAATAGGAATAGAATATAATTAGAAAAATTGGTATATAAACATCACTACTTTGCTCTCAATTTTGAATAAATTGTTGTTTATATTATGAGGTTTTGAATCGACATAATAAAAAATTGATTCTTTTGAAGTCTCAATCTTCTTGACCACACTATCATATTTCTTGTTTATTTTTCGCTCTAATTTGTCAAAATAATGTTGTTATTCGTTATCTTAATTTATTTTGCAAATAAAGTATATAAAACAATAAAAATTAAAATATAAAAATTTATAGTTTTATGTTCTAATAAATATAAAAAGACACTAAGTTTATTCTGTAATAAAACGAAATGCAATTTTATAACTCATTTTCTAAGCAAACTAAATGTTTGGTCCATCATACACATTGCTCAGCCGATTATTTTGAAGTTCAAGCGTTCATTTATAAATGTTTATGCATAATTATATGAGACGTAACCATATTCATAAATTCATTAATGTTTATTTAATAAATCAAATAAATTTTGAAAGTAATGGATTACAATTAATCAAATTTTATATAGAATTGAAGTGGTATACTTGTTTAATTAATATTAAATTAAATTCTATAATTATTATAAATTGAAAAAATAAGATTATATCTATGATTAATATTTTGATTATTTAACTATAAATTTATTTATTTATTGATGGATTAAATGTCAATCAAATCATTTGAGCAGTAATTTTCTGAATGTGCTGATTCATTATTTTTGCATCGCTTTTTACCATTAATATATCTCACAATTAATCCACTTTCGGATCTTTTATTCCTGTTGTAACACATTAATAAAACCGTAATAAGAAGTAATATAATAATTACAGAAAATAATATTGGATTGTAATCCCAATCTGGGTTTATTTGAATATCGGGTTCATTTTCATAATCTTCAAAATTAATTGTGTGGATAGAAGGCATTAAATGGTTGTTAATCATTTCGCTCATATGAACGTTAATATTTGAACCGATTTTTGAGATGAATCCCATTGGTAAATGGAACTTCTCTTTTTGTGTGACTTTGAACACGTAATTAGGGCAGACTCTCGTAGCTTTATATACTTTTATCGTATGTTCGTTACAGTATATATAGTTGTAATTGTTTGCCGATTTTATTTGAATGACATCCGATTGTTCCGTGAAATAAGTTTTCTCGCACGACTTCTTCCAATACTTTTTAATGGATGTTTCATGGTGTGGTTTACAGTTTTGTGCAGTAACCGTTAAGATGTTGTTATTAGGATTGTATGGCAGAACACAATTTAATTTTGAATCGTATAACACATATTGCGGTCCACTATATTCTAGTTTACATGATTTTCCATTTTCAGTTTGGTGAAAGTGAAACGCATTGCTCTTATATACCTAAAGATAAAATTCAATCAAATCAGACTTATCGTTATTAAAATTACTATCGAGTATGTTCTTTTTTTCGAAAAGTTTAATTATTATATATCTTTATGTAAATAAGTAATATAAACACAAATTAAAATGCATATAACGTACCGAAATATTCGAGTTTATCACAGAGTTTTCAAACAAAACTTTAATTTCTTTTCTATTTGTATTAATTCTGCATCCGTATGGTTTAAGATTCTGAGTTTGTTTCGCTAATGGATCCGAAGAAAGCGAGAGTACATCAAAAAGTTTGCCATTAATTCTATTTTGAGCCCAATCTCGAATTACTTCTTTCATGCTATTATTTGCTATTTGAAAACGACTCGATAATTCTGTTGTGAGTGTAACTGTTTTTCCGTATTCGTTTGTGAACTTAGTTTTCCATTCATTTATTTCATTTAAACTTATATTAAGTTTACCCAAATTTGACTGTAGAGTATCATGTTTGCTCTCAATTTTGAATAATTTATTGTTAATTTTACCAATTTCTGAATCGACATAATCAAGAATTTCTTCTTTTGAAGTTTCAATCTTCTCTGTGATTTCATCTTTCATATTCTTCAAATTTTGTTCCATTTTATCAAAATGATGTTGTATCTCTTTCTCTTTATTATCTTGACAATTAAAGGTTATAAAACACGCTTTGAATTTAATATTTATATCAACATTTATATCGATGTTTATCTTTTTGAAAAAGTTCGACTCTTCATAATTTAATGAATTTATCCCTTTAATAATTGATATTTAAATTAAATTATTATAATAATAAGAATTAAACTAAAACATATAATTGAATACATCTCTTTTTTCTGTTTGTGAGAACTTTTGTGTCACATAATTCGTAAAATGAATTTTCAAAGTTGTTTTTCACAAGACTTTTGCAGTAATTAACGAAATATCGGCGGTTCAATGTGTGTTTGTCGTAAATCTCTTCGCACGGATCTTTATATTCGATAACAATAGTTTCGATTTGAACATTTGTCTTTAATAACGAATTCGTTTTCTCCCAAAGAATTGGCGTTTCTCTTTGAAATAGGGAATCGGAACATAAGACATTTATTAGAAAAAATAATACAATAGTATTAGCATAATAAAAATTTAACACATTCATTTTTGTTAATTAAATTCACAAAATAAAAATTACTACAGAGATATTGTAGATTAAGCTGTCTTTTATACCCATTTTATTGAAATTTAATGCAATTCATCATTAAAATTCTTATTTATTGATTACATCGAGATTCAATTTATGTTTATATTAGAAACAAAAGTATCCATGAATGTCACAAATATTTGTAATTAAATAAAATAAGAATGTAGTACACTGTTAATATTAATTAAAATATTTTGGAATAATTACCCTTTGCTTATCACTTTTATATGATAAGCATTCTATTAACTATTATAATTTTATTTGTCTGACTGCATCTTTAGTTTCTGTTAATTTATAACTATAAATAACAGTTTCAACTTGCAGCACAATTAGAGTTGGGCATGGATATAAAAAATTACGATTCGCATTCCTCAGCTAAAATCAAAACCTAATTTTATCCGCTCTGTATGATTTTTAGGCCATCCTAACCAACCCTATATAAAAATTTTTATTATAATCTGCAGATATCGACAAAGAATGTATTTTTAATAATTTCAGATTTTTATGACTGAATAAATATTTTTCTGCACTATACAATATATAATTTGGTAACATAGTCTATATTGTTTTAGTGTTTGAGCTAAAATAATGCTACAATGTTTTCATTAACTAGTGGATGTTATATTTTAACGAAAATTTTACAGATAATTGCGGCTGATCAATGAATAAATCATTTTTAACACCCGACCCGTTTTTTATCCGCAGAAAAATGATCATAACCGCTCCGCATTCAATCCACATATATATAAATAATTTTTACTTATCATCATCTGATTTTAATCGCATCGGATCTTATTCGTATCTGATCTTTTCTGCATCGGATATTATCCGCACAGTGTTTTAAACTTAATTATTCACTGTTTCTATGAAATATTAAACAAGTACGACTAATTCATATAGAGCTAAACTTTTTCTGATATTCTAATTTAAGTATCAAATCCCTTAAATTAAATTAAATCATAGTCCAAATAATTATAAAATTAAGGATCTGCTCTAGAGTTTACGTAAAAATACTTATTATAATGATGCAAAACATTTTTGTATATTTATTTTTAAACTTTTGATTAATATCGTTTCGCTAAATAATTTTATGTTTTAAAACACTGTTTTAAATAATACTTCATTAAGAGGAATTTTTTATTCATTCATTGTTCAGATTTAGACGAATAAACATCGAACCTGTAATTATAGACACAATTAGGCGCGTATCAAAACGTGTTTTAGTTTAATTATTAAGACGCGTTCGCTAAAATTAGATCATATTTGCAAAGATATTAATTATTTATTATGCGCATTTGTTTTAGTTTTGACCATTTTTGCCAAAATTATATTAATTTTTGGCCACAATATAGCCCTTTAGTGCACATAATTAAACAATTTTTGACCAAATTTTGCTCCAATTCTGTTCATTTTTACATAACCTTTGACTATTTTTACTCAATTTAAGACTTGATATTATCCTCATTGAAAGCTTTCTATGAATATTAAAATATTTTGGAATAATTATCCTTTTGCTTATCAATTTTATATGAGTTAAGCATTCTATTAGCTATAAAAATATTAATTGTCTGACTGCATCTTTAGTTACTGTTAATTTATAGCTATAAATAACAGTTTCAACTTGCAGCACAATTAAAGTTGGGCATGGATATAAAAAATACGATTCGCATTCCTCAGCTAAAATCAAAACCTAATTTTATCCGCTTTGCATGATTTTTAGGCCATCCTAACCAATCCTATATTAAAATTTTAATTATAATCCGCAGATATCGACAAAGAATGTATTTTTAATAATTACATACTTTTATGACTGAATTACTACATAATATTTTTATGCATTTTACAATATATAATCTGGAAACATATATTGTTTAAGTGTTTGAGCTAAAATAATGCAACAATGCTTTCAATAACTAGTGGATTTTAAAATACAGAAAAATAATTTTGCAAACAATTGCGGCTGATCGACGATTAAATCATTTTTAACACCCGAAACGTTTTTTTTATCCGCAGAAAAATGATCATATCCGCTCCATTCCACATATAAATAATTTTGACTTATCATCATCAGATTTTATCCGCATCTGATCTTATTCGTATCTGATCTTTTCTGCATCGGATATTATCCGCACAGTGTTTTAAACTTAATTATTCACTGTTTCTATGAAATATATAAAACCTAATTTAGCCATTTTTGACCATATTTTGCTCCAATTTTATTCATTTTTACCTAACTTTTGACGATTTTATTCAATTTAAGACTTGATTTTATCCTCAATGATAACTTTTTCTCCTACTAAAAATACAAAAAAGTCAAATAAGTTGAAAAAAGTTGATAAAACTCAAAATATATGAATAAATCGAAAATAAAGTCAAACAAATCGAAAAATCAGAAAAATATAAAAGAAAGGAAACAAAATCAAAAAACTAGAACGACCATTATAAAAAGCTCATTGATTCATATATTTTTATGTGAATAGATATGTACATTAATTAAGAGAACTATAAAATATTGCATTTATTCTTGACCAAAAAGTAATTATATTGTTCCTTAACATTTTTAAAATCAGAAAAAATAAAAAATAATTTCAAGATAAAGTCAAAATATTTTTCCAACCAATCAAAAAATTGAACGTAGAAAAATGAAAAAATATTGAAAAAATAAAAAAATAAGCTAAAAAATCCACATAACGACAGACATCAAATCCAAAAGTTCTTTTTTTCAATTGCTAAATTTAAAACCTATGCGCCTTAACAAAAATTTCGGATCAATTTTCCAAACTCAAAACTTATTGTTAATTATGTTAACTTTTTAAAAACTAAATAATGCTATCCGATACAACATTACGTGCACTAACAATATTAATTATAATCGGAATTCCGGTCTATTGAAAATCAATACTATATTAAAATATTTCGATAACATTTAGCTGATTAAAGTGAGATTCCAAATGTGTATTCATTAGAAAAACAAATTATAATTGTAATTACATAACTATAACAATGTAGATCACTGTTACTATGCATTGTAAACATGAACTAAATACATCAACTATTTTGTCTTAATTTATTTATTGAATGTAAATATGAATCTTTTTAAATAGTATTTATGAAAACAACTTCTTATATATGCTTCTTCAATGTTATAAAGTTTATTTTTAGATACCCAACCAAATTTCTGTTATAAAAACCACAGGAATGCAGTTCAGTAAAAATAAAATATCAAAATTTTAATTAAAGCATTAATGAAGTACCAACCATTGAACAAATTTAAAAATAATAAGTTAATTGGACAATAAACTTTGCGCTCCCAACTAGACTCCCAAATCGTTAAAATATCAAACTCGAGCCCGATTTCGGCCGTTAGGTTTAGGCCCGGCACGGCCCGAGCCCTAATTTTTGAAAAGATTCAAAGCCCGTCCCGATTTCGGTCCGTTAGGGAGAAACCCGTCTCGGCCCGAGCCGGATTCTACTAAAAAAGAACATACAATCAAAATTTTAGTTTATCCAATATCATTATAATGTGGTCTTAAAGATAATAGTTAATCAACTTTATCAGGTTTTAATTGTGTTCTCTTATCTGTTAAATTAAATTAGCATAACTGAAATTTCGTTCTAAATTTTTCTTTACTTTAATAATACATTAGAGATGCAAGTTTTAGGCGGCCTAACATTAGGCTTAAGTACAGACTACAGCCTAAGCCTATGTTTTTTTGTCTAAACCTACATTATTCAATGGTGCCTAAGCCTACAGTCACAATTAAAATAAACGGACAAACATCTAGGCTCTTATTTACTTACGTAATACTTATTAAACTGATATATAAGTTTAATGAAAAAAATTATTTAATAAAGAAAAGCATAATAATTTTATGTTTGAAGTATTGTACACCCTATTGAAATTTTCATTTGAAATTATTTTTTATATTGAGTCTAAATCCTAAGCCTAAAGTTATTAAAAAACAAGAAAGAAACATTCATAGAGAGCTCACTTTTAATAAAGTATTTGCAATTCTAAGTCATATATATAATAGTTGTGACTTTGAGGAAGAGGTGTGATTGATAACTGCCCTGATAATCATAAGAGTGCTAACGTACAGACAGACGGACGTACAGACGGACATTGTCAAATGCATAAGCTCCACTTTTTTTCTAAAAGTGAGCTAAAAATGGGCTGGCCTAAGCTATAGCCTATAGAAAAATTTGGAGCCTATGCCTACAGCCTACAAAATGTTAAAACCGGTCAGCCTAGAGCCTACCGTAGAACCTTAGGCTTAGCCTAAATTTGCATCTCTAAGATAAAGTCTACTCCCAACCAAAAGTTTAGAAAATTTATATTAAAGTTATTTGGTTTTCATTTTAGTCAGTCAGTCTGTCTGTCAAAATATAAAAGGCGAAAATTAGTGTCGTGATTTTGTTTTCTATTAAATAAGTGTATTATAAAGCTCAAAAATTAGGTTGGTAGATCCCATTTTGGTACTAATAATTTGGGCAAGATAGTTTTAAGTAATGGAACTATATATATATATATATAAGTTTCTCTTATAGTTCTAATTAGGAAAATAATAAAACAACATAAATTTTGCCAACGACGATTTACTATACTAGTATCTACCAGATACTAACTTTACAATGTAAGATATTATGTCCGGATCGATAGTGTTATTTGTATGGACAAAAGAAGCCCGCTAAATATTCGGTGCAATCAATCGAATATTATCCATCCGTTCACACCCTACATCTCCACATTCACGCCGTATACATCTGCATACGCGCTCTGCTCTACAAATGCATCATTACGTTAACAATATAACTATGAATTCAATAGCAAACAGCGTTACGTAAAATGCTTACAATGCGCATGTGCTCATCATCACTTTACTGTAACTTATATAGTAAATGCCGAAAAAAGGCACCCAACCCTATCTGATGGTTATTATAGAAATTTAATATTTAAAAATCTTTTGTAATACTTATGTTAGTTTATAAATGGTTTGAAAAATTGGATAGAAGTTTTGGATACTAAGTTAGTTTTAAAAGTTTTTAAATTAACTTATAAATTAAAACCCTAACATAATTTCATTTAAACCTAAGTGTTATGAAAAAATATTTATTTTATAATTTACTGTTTTATAAACCGGTTCATAAAAGTTAGTGATTGATATAAATAATAACTTATTTTTTTCAAAAAATAAATTCGCTTAAAATAAATTAGTGTTTTAATAATGTTAATATTTCAATATCGACTTTTAGCATCTCATTTAATTTAATTTGTCATTAATAGTAATGAAATTTTATAAACTTATAATTTAGCATCACTATTATTATACAAATCGAT